>CM046668.1:74287848-74526468 GCA_025594165.1 Tamias sibiricus
CAGTGTCTGGTACACTGATAACTCCAACCATGGACAACTGCCTGTGTGAATGGCAGTGGCTATGGAGCTAGAAACAGACACTGTCTGGTTTGGTACTGGTGCAGGACAAAGTAGCCTTCGAGCTGAGCTACATCCTGTCTAGATGATGACAGCAAATGAAATATCCCCACATGATATGTACTGATTGTTGTATTGGGGGCAAACTCTGTGGCAAGAGCCCTGGGAACTAAGCCACCAGGAACAGGTTACCACAGAATGTCAATGGCCATGACCCCCTGACTAGCCCAGGGATTGATGAAGCAGATGCTGTGACAAGAGTTCAGTGTTTAGAGCAGGTGCCTCTCACCGACTTGGCAGCTGGGCTGCATTGTTGCCTACAGCATGCAGGTGTGACAACTGTGGAATGTAGTCAAACAGTGAGGCCTGCCTTCAATGTGGGATGCCCTACTAGAGGCCTGCCAGGCATGTGTGGTTTGTGCTCAGGAGCATCCACAACCTCAACAGCTTGGAGCCACGGATGGCCAGGTAATGCGGAGACGCATCCCTGTGACACACTGGAAGATTGACTACTTTTACCAAGGTCAGAAAGGGTCACTTGAAGACAGTAGATATAGCTACAGTTTGTTTGCCTGGCCCAATGGTCAAGTGAATCAGCATACTACATTCAGCACCCTGACAGTGTTGACAGCCGTGGATGGCTGGCCCATCACAATAGACAGGGACCAAGGGACTCATTTTACAGGTCAGTATGAACAGCAACAGGCATCTCAGTTACAGATTCAATGGAGGCTGCATTCTCCCAGATGGATGGTATGTGATTTACCTGTACTAGTGCCTTTAACTGCTTTTGTCCGTGTGTCCTCTCCAACACCATTGTAAACTGGGCACACACCCTACGCCAGGGTAGCAAACACCTCTTCTTGCTGGGTTTATACCAAAATGCCTGTGAGTTCTGCTGCTGGACTGCCCTGGCAAATCCAGACCATATCCCATTGGGCATCAAATCCAGACCATATCCCATTGGGCATGGCTGGGAAATACTTTTATTGCCATCTCAATATAGGAGGAAACACATTTTTTTTTTTTTTTTTTTTTAGCAATCCTAAGTGATAGGACTTGTCTTTTGGTTTTATGTTGTTGCAGCTTGTAATGTTGTGGCCTATGGATTCAGGGCTCTGCCCTCCTCCCTAAGGGATCATTGCAGAAGACTTCAGATGCATAGATCACAGGGTGAGGAATCCTAAAAGGGTGGATTGTTGGGGCAAGCCCCAAATGGCTATAGTTAGGCTCCTTTGCTGAAGCTTCCAGCAAGATTTTTTTTATTTGGCAGGCTATATTATATTTGGCAAGCTATGTTATGTTTTATGCTACGTTTTTAGTATGTAGCCAAGGCCATGAATCAGCTATGTTCTGGTTAGTGTGTAACCAAGGTCAGAAACACTCTGAGTCAGTCTATGTACTCATGGTTATAAATATTTGCTTGTGAGCATGCGCCCACTGATGTAACACATTGGCAGTGTATCTTCTTTCTTTGGACTGTATATAAAAAGGGGGCTAAATGGAACTGGCTTGGGGCATAATGGAAATGGCTGGGGGCTGAAGCTGGAGCTAGGGGATGGCTAAGGGCTATTGCCCCCCAAAATAAAGGCTAACTCCTATCCCAACAGTGTCTTACATCTTCTTCCACCTGCCAGAATCTTTTATCTGTTTCCTGGGCCTGAGCCTCACCCACAGCACAACACTCATGCAGAAGGTCCAGGCCACCAAGCTGAACTAACTTGTTTATCTGACCTTCCAAGAAATCAGAAGAGAGAGAAAGAGAGAAAGAGACAAGCAGTCAAATTCCCAAACAGGCCAGTTTTAGCTGGAATGATAAGGAAAACCCTTCAGCTTCAACTTTTATGAGGAAAGTAACTTTGAAACAACCAATCTGCTTTTTGTTGTGTTTCTGCTTTCCTCAGCCCTTTTCTGTCTATAAAGCCAACCTCCTCTGCTCAGCTCATTGAAACACACTTGTTCTATAAAACAGAACTCTAGAATTGCAGATAAAGACTGTGAATATCTTTGAATTTATTGTGATTTTGTCTTTTGACAAAGCTGAGGGAAGTTCTTTTTCTGTGGAGCTAAAGGCAGCTGATCACGTGTTCAATAACCCACAATTCTTAGAGACAAATTATATTTAGATGAAAGACAGAAACCTACAGGCTAGTAATTTCCCAGAAAATCAATTCACTTAGAAACATCTAGAATATTATCTCTAGTTCTCTTTGTATATCTTAGAATACCCATGAAAACCTTTGTTAATGTCCACTCAGTTTACAAATACTTATTACACATTTACTTGGCACTCTAGCCACAGACACAGCAGGGAGCTGTTGCACTCAAAGCTCATTTAGTGGGAAAACAGTAACGAGAAAACGTATGAAAAAAGAATTGTAACTTTCAAGTAGAAATATAATGAGAATGTAATGAAGCAGGCAAAGTAATGTGACCAGGTTGCTATTTTTTGAAAGGTCAAGATGGCCCTTTAAGGAACTGTGACATCTGAGCAGGGACTTGGAGGAAGAAAGGGAGCTGGGCTGAAGCCTGAGGGCAGTCCAGGCAGGAGCACAGCAAAAGCAGGGCCCAGCAGGAACAAGAACTCCTCTGTGTTCTGAGGTAAAAAAACATCCCAAGGAAAGAGCCCAGAATGTTCACTGCACTGGGGCCTCACTACATAGGCCACAGTGGGGATGGTTGCTCTGTTTCTAAGGTCCAGTGTTATAAATTTCATTCGATTGCTCACAAACTTGAAAAACTGAATTTTGTTTCAAAATCTAGGCCTACATCAAAGGTCCCTTCTTCTCCAACAGTGTGGGGAAGGAGTCAGTCCCTCCAGAGCCACAGGGACCGAGCAAATTTTTAGAATATGGAGAAGCAGAGGGTCCCCAAAACAGGGATGTGGGCTCAACAAGAGGCAAGCTCACTTCTGACCCCAAGTCACAACTCTGTCCTTCCTCTGCTTCTCATCTTTTCCCAGCTTTCTTCCTCACTTTACCCCAAGCTCTGTGCATACTGCCAAGCAAATTCCAGGGCCCTTCTGATGGAGAAGCTTGGTGTGGGGACTGCTCACTGAATCTTTGTGTCATTTATTTCTGGGCAATAGTAGGTGTTGAGCACCAAGGCTACTCTTGGGAGGCCACACACAAGAGGAGAGATACAGGAGTCAGGGAAGGGAGCCAGGCAGCCTTAGAGGCAGGAGTTGGGAGAAGCAGCAGATTCATGCACGGGAAGAAGTCCACCACCACTGTGTGCACGTGTCTCAGCCCCAGCTCTGCTTTGACCTGCAGGAGGGGCTCACCTCCTCATCCCCCAGAACAGCTGCCCAAGATCATCAGCACTTCTCCCTTCCCTCTCCACATGGCTCAGGGCTCTCACTGAACTCAAGCTGGTGCCAATCAGACCACTAGAGGCTCATCCCTAAAGGCTGCTTTTCTTCTGGAGCCCAAGGGCTTCAGCTCTTAGATGACCAGCAGCACCCCAACACACACACACACACACACACACACACACACGCACGCACACACACACCAGTACCACCACCACCACCACCACCAAGGCTGCATTCTGGAGAAAGCATCAGACCACTGGGATCATGCAAATAAACTACTCCCTGGAATCATGGAACATTCCCTTTCTAAACCAGTCATTTTGTGCCAGAGACACTAGCCACCCTATTCACCTAGTGTCCACTAGATCCAGTGCTGGGCAAGCTCGTGGGGTGGATCACATAAACAACACATGGATGAAATTCTTCTTGTGTCAAAACAAGCTCTGAGGACAGGATGCACTTGGAGTTGAGTGCATCTCTTCTGCCTGGTGGTGAGTTACTACAGTTCATGGGGAAAACTGTTTGGAATTTGCAAAATCTCCAAATCCTGCCTTGGGGCATCTATGCCTCTTGGCTTCCTCACAGCTCCTCCTTTGTGACCATAATGTAGTTTGATAATCACACTCTGGGTTGCTCAACCCTTATTATTCCCATCAGAGTAGCCTAGTGCAGAAAAGAGAATCTGTGTTTGGCATATTTTGATCCAGATAAACAGCTTCCTCTGAACTCAGCAGCAGATGCTCTTCATCGGGAGTGTGGTCCCCTCCTGGTCCTGAGGCTGGAGGGCCTGGGGCCACAGCTGCAAAGCAGAACACACCTCCTACCAGCTCCACACGCCCTCCTCCCCACTTCCTCCCCACACCACACTCACTGACTCTGGGCTCTCCTTCCTCATGGAAAAGAAATGGGAACCTAGCAAGTCCTGGCAGTTTCCAGGAGGCCCACAGGCCCTGGTGAAAGCTGCTGGTGTGGGAGGTAGGGCACTCGGGGTTCCAGACACTTAAAAGGCAAGCAGAGCTGGGTAGGGATCCAGGGCTCTGTGGTGCCCAGCTAGTCAGGTCCTCCCCTTACTTCCTGTCTGACCCACTGCCCTGCTTGGGATCCTGTCCTCCTCCCACGCCACTGCCACATCCCAGTCACAGCATGGTAAAGAGGCAAGAAGGTGGATGCCACTTTGATCTTGGCAGGGGAGTGTGTTGCAATGGTGAGGTGAGGCCACAGCTGGGCCTAGGACCTCCATGTCCTGGTTCACAGGCCTGTGCTCTTCCCATCGCTCTCAGTGAGGAGGCCTCTGACTGAGCTGGCAGAGAGTCTCACAGACTCAGTCCCTTGCTGTAAGTAATGATGACCTGTCATGGCACCAAAATGGAAACAAGACAAAGTAGGCATATCCTCGTTGGCTAAAACACCATGGAGAGGAGACTAGGAACTGCCTGGTCCCCAAGGTCTCAGGGGATGTGAGCAGGCTCTGGTTTCCTGGTGCATGTGTTCAGTCTCCTGAGCGCTGCCTCCCTCACTGCCCACCAGGGACCACTCACAGCATGAGTGGTCCCTGATGCTCTTTGGCTCTGGATCTCTATGAAATCACAGATGCCCTGGGAAAGAGGGGTCCTCACAGAGCATGCAGCCTACCACCTCCCTGGGTGTGTGGGAGATGATGCGTGTTAGGCACAGATGTGGGTCTGGGGTGGCTTCCTGCTATTTCAACTGCAGCTGTGTAGGAAGATTCCAGTGAGGGCTGAAGATCTGGCGGGTATCTGAATTTGAATAGTTGGCAGTTAAGCATTCTAAGTCAAGCTGGAACCTTCTCTAAGCCAGTAGAATTAGTATATTTGGCAGTCTGCACTGCAAGATCCTTAAGATAGAAGTGAAACACCCTCCACTCATCCAATTTCCAAATCTACTATTCTGTAGTGTCTTCTCTGCTCTATAGGATGTCATAATATCGCTGAACTGAAGTTTCCTTGGGTCTAAGTCCACATCCCACTCTCTACCCCCAGACCATATCTGGCTGCCTAGAATGTAACTGAAAGGGTCGGTCATACAGTGCACAGAGAGGACACCCCGACTGTACTCGACTTTAGCCCCATTTATTTCAGAACCTGTATGTCCCTTACACATCGATTTCTGGGGAGACTGAGGTCCAGACAAGTAGGAACCTGCCGTAGTTCACATAGTAAGCTGACAGTGATTCCGTGATTTGTAACCTGGCTCTGTTACCTGAGCCACATTCCAGTCCCAGGACTACATGGGGTGGAGTCCCTGCTCCATTTCAGGAAATGGGATTATTGATTTTTCATTTACACATAAATGAAAAATAAATACCAGATGTTTGAAAGCATATTACAACTCATCTTGCCAGAGCTAAAAGTGCATTCTGACTGAAAAAGAAATTAAATTAAAAAATTCACAAAGCCAAAAAGATGTTTTGAATGAAAATGCTCCCTCCCTTCCTCCTCCCTCCCTCCCTCTCTCTCTCTCTCTCTCTCTCTCTCTCTCTCTCTCTCTCACACACACACACACACACACACACACACACACACACACAATATCTCTCATTGTTTCTTCTTCAGGGAGCAGCTGTGAAGGAAATTGTGGGAGGGGCCGGACACAAGTTCCCATCTTTGTGTTTCATACAGAGCTAAGCTTTTAGGCCAGCCTTCCTGAACTGTAGGGGGTGTGGCATGCATGACAAGTCAACATCAATGACCCCATGGAAGCTTATAAAATAACGGGTGAAGCCAGTCACAAAGACGGGCACCTCAGTTTGGGTGATTCTGCATGTGGAAACTGCCTTCATCTTGATTTTTTAAAAAAGGTACGTGCTATAGCTTTAATTTTCACTTATGATAAATGATGCTTAAAATAGAGACAGGCTTGATTTTCCATTGCCCCTTTCAGCTATAAAGTATAACTAACTCTGATCAAGAGCTTATTGCAGTACCTTTACAGACTTGATCTCATTTTTCCTCAAACATACAAGGTAGGTATAATTAGTGCCACTTTTCAGGTGAGAAAACTAAGGTTCAGATATACTAAGCAACTGGCCTATGAGAAGACCAAGCCCAGGGCCAACTCACACCAAAGTCTTCCCTTTCCCCATGCCCTCCTCTATGAAATGAGACAATGGGAATTAATTGTATGAAGAAAAAAATGCATTTATCAACATGTACAAAAATATTTTGTTCAAAAGATGCAGTTCTTGTTATATTCAGAGATAAATGAGTTTTTAAGACTTATTTACCTGCAGAAACATAGTTTATTTTATCATATGAGATCTCAAGCTCTTGTCCTTAATGTTCTGCAGTTCCTTGAGATCAGGGCTATGTCCAGAATGACACTCAGGTGCTCTTGGGAGACTTGAGCTTAAATTCTGGCTTTACAATTTACCAGGAAGTAACCTGGGCAAATTGACCTCATGGGGTACAAGGAGAATGTCAGCACAGGTTGCTTCCAGATGATATGGTACAGAGATTCAGTGCAGAGCAGGCTCACACACTAAGGCCAGGTTTCCAGGGAGATGTTTGGTGAATGTAAGCAGCAATTATTCCATAATCAGTACCTGACCCAGGGTGGATGCATGGAAACCTTAGAAGAATTACTTTTAAATTATTTAATATTCAGTTTACAATAATATTTAAGTTTATTTATTTATATATTTATTTTGGTACTGGGGATTTAACCCCATGGCTCTTTACTACTGACCTATATCCCAAGTCCTTTTTGTTTTGAGATGGTGTCTCACTAAGTTGCTTAGGCTGTCCCAGAACTTGTGATCCTCCTGCCTCAGCCCCTGAATTGCTGGATTACAGGCAAGTGCCAGAGTTCCCATCTTAAATTATACTTATTTTTAGAAGTAAGCTTCTCATTAGGATGATCTTCTTATGGGTATCAGAAGAAGATCCAAAAAACATAACATGTCACAAATAATCTGTGTTTTACCCAAGGTCATACATAATTGTTACCAACATGGTCAGTGTTAGAGAATCAGAATGGAAGGAACATGGAAAAACATGGTGCATGCTATCAACCCTGCCTCCCTTGAGAAGTTTTAACCCCAGAAACAAAGCTCCTGCAACCTAAAGGAGTCTTTGGAAGAGATGGGATCAAGGGGAGTTAGCCTCTTTCTGAAATCCTCCTACAGAGCTCAAGAGTATGTTTCAGCCCACAAGAGAACTTTTTGTAATAAGACATTTGTCATAGTAAGACAGGAAACTGAATTTTGTCACAGTTGCATGGTGAAGTGAGACTCTCCAGGTCACAGAGGCAAGCAAGCCCAAGGTGTTAGGCAAGAGAGGGCATGGTTCAGGTGCTGCAGGTGGACAGCTAAACATTGGACTATGTCCCAGCTCCGCCCCCTTCTGGTCCTCAGCTTCCCCATCTGCACATCTGGCAAGGAAAGTTTAAGTCCTTTCCAGTTTGGGGGACCTTACAGAATGTGCATACCGTGTGTCAAACGTAAAGGTCCGTTGCTCCAGGCAAGGTCCCTAGCTTGGGCTTCCTCAGGTTCCAAGAATCTCTTGAAAATGGATGTAAACATTTGTGGGTTTCAGCCAGATTTCTACAAACCCTCCATCTTCCAGAAGGTTAGAAGACAGGTGTTATTTACATAGTGGTGGGAGCTGATAAGAAATGGAGCCTCAAATACTAAGGGAGGTGGTCCTGCCACAGGCTTGCTCTAGCTGAGCAGCCACCCTCCCATCCCACCCCAGCTGGCAGCTCTCACTCATTACATAACTGTTCTTTTGAAAACCAGGCAACAAAAAGCCTCCAGAAGAAAAGCTATTGATTATTAAAGTTATTTGGAGGTTTAGAGACTCATAATAAAGTGGTTATAATTATTCCTGTATGACACATCCTTTTAAACGCTCAAATCTGAGAACATTTTGCTTGCATTGACTCAGTCGTCTTCACAGGGAGAAAGGCAGAGAGCTGGAAATAGCTCATGGCAGCTACAGGCAAGGAGTCACAAGGAAGGGAACAGACGCGAAACAAGCCAGTGAAGGAAGCAGGGAAGAGCCCCAGAGGCCTAGAGCTTGCACACAGGGAGCCAGTGCTCCTCCCACTCCCCAAAGCCATCCTCTGACACCAGAAGATCCTTTGGTGGAAATGCCTGGTGCACAGTTTCACATCAGCTGACAGTCCTTCTCTGGTTAGATGCCCATCATCTATGAAAAACACTCAATATAATATATTTTTTAAATATAGTGAAACAGGATCCTGTTTCCACTCTCCATAACTAGCATTATCGAACATGTACTCTGTGTAAGACACTATATACATGTATTTTATCTCATTTAATTCTCACAAAAATTCAAAGATAGGCATGATTATTATTCCTACTTTACAGGCAAAGAAACTAAGGCATAATTTGGACACAATTATTATACTTGGTAGGTGGCAAAGCCAGAATCCAAACCAGGTCAGAGTAGCCCTAGGGTTTCTGACAGCTGCTCCCTGTTAAGATTTCCAGACCACTCTTGGGTTGGTAAACAAGCGCAGTAAGATTGGGGCAGGAGCCTGTGCGGTGGTGCACACCTGTAATCCCAGCCACTAAGGAGGCTGAGGCAGGAGAATTGCAAGTTCAAAGCCAGCCTCAGCAAATTAGCAAGTCCTAAGCAACTCAGTGTAGACCCTGTCTCTAAATAAAATACAAAAAAAGGGCTGGGGATGTGGCTCAGTGGTTAAGTGCCCATGTGTTCAATCCCCAGTACCAAAACAAAACAAAACAAAAGATTGGAGCAAGCAAGGGGCATGGGGATCAGGTAGCATTTCCCATACGAATCTCATAGGACACCTAATGTTGTGCATGGTTATGTTTTGGTTTTTGCTTCCACAGGTTGTTCAAAGGCTTCAATCTTCCCCCTTTGCTTATCCACCCCTCTCCCCCATAAACATTGTCTCTGTTCATTCAACAAGTACCTACTGGGCCTGACACTTTGAGGTCCTAGGGATGATTTTAAAGAGAATGAGACATTCTGCCCACCCGGGAAACGCATAATGTAGTGGGGGGGGGGGTGCAAATCAATTCCAGTACACTATTATACAGGCAGGAGGTGTGTGCTTGGAGGTCCATGACTCCAGCAGAAGGTCTCAGCTGTGCATCAAGAGGCCGCCCCTGAAGAATGCAGGCTCAGGGGGGCGGAGAAGGAGGAGGAGGAGGGCTGCCTCCTGAGGGACCAGTCCCCGCCCTTGTGCCTCCCTGGAGGCTCCAGCTGCTCTGTTTCCCCCAACTCCAGGCTCCCTCCGCAGCCGCCAGCCCCAAGATGGCCGCGATGCTGTTGCTGCTTTCTGCACTTCTGAGCCTCTTCTCTCCGGCGGAGGGACAAACGTTCCATCTTGGGAAATGCCCGACTCCTCCGGTGCAGGAGAACTTTGACGTGACTAAGGTGTGGTAAAAGCTAACCTCCCATTTGTTCTGCTGTGTCTTTTTTGACTAAGCATCCTGCAAGGTTCAGTTGTATTCTGCTTCAATCTCCGCAGCAAGATTTGGAAGTACTTAACTTATTCTGGGTTTCCCCAAAGCCGACTCTGAGGCTGACAGGGGACAGGGAATTTTTGACCCATGATTCCAGGAATCACGAAGGGGCATGTGGGAAAGTGATCCCCAGATGGCAGAGAAGCAATAAAGGGTGAACAACAGGGTTTCTGTTTTGTTGGCAATCCTCTGAGGAAATCAATAGAATGCATCTTGATTTGTCCCATGGATGGATGCCAGCAGGCCACAGGAGCTCCCATGGCATTAGCCAGGCCCTCTGGGAGAGAGAGAGACACGCGGTGTCAAGCGGGGGCTGGGCATGTGTGTGAGCTGTCCAACGCAGCTGAAGAGAACATCCATTGGGGCTGGGACGATTGATAGTGGTGCTAAGTACTGTTATTCCTGTTCTACGGAGATGCTCCCTTCCAGGCAACACAGCTAACAAATACAAATAGGGTTCAAATTTGACTTTCCATAGGGTAGGAAATCCAAGCATTACTCAAACATGGCCCATGAAAGACCAGAACTTCCCAGGGGGCTTTCTTGTTGCACTAAAAAGATATTACTATAGGGCTGAGATTGTGGTTCAGCGGTAGAGCGCTCTCCTAGCACATGCGCGGTCTGGGTTCGATCCTCAGCACCACATAAAGAATAAAGGCATTGTGTACGACTAAAACAAATAAATAAATATTTTTTTTAAAAAAATTATTATTATAACCAGCTCCCCCATAAATGGTCTCTTTCCTGGGATGGGGGCAGAGGGAGCAGAAGAGAGAGGCAGCTAGCTCAGGAGGCTGAGACAGGAAGATCACAGGTTCAAAAAGCCAGCCTCAGCAACATAGTGAGGCCCTAAGCAACTTAGCAAGACCCTGTCTCTAAATAAAATATAAAAATGGGCTGGGGATATGGCTCAGTGGTTGAGGGCCCCTGGGTTCAATCCCTGGTACCACCCCCTATAAGCTACACACTTGGTCTGAGTAATGCTGATCGGTCACGGGGCACCTCAGTGTCAATGAGTGTTGGGACCTAGGAGGGATGGGTTAGGTCTAAGTGAGAGAAGAGCTTGAAGCCTGAGAGGGTTGGGCAGCCATCAGCAGGACTGACAGAGCTCCCATAGGTGAGGTAGGAAGAGGGGATGGACCCTGAGGTCTACATTGACTTGCTCCACTAATATTTTAAGGGCTGATCTCTTTGTTCATGAAACCCTGGCAGACTAAAAGAAGCTTTACAGAAAGATCCAGGAAATCTGAGTTACATTTTAGTTTTGGGATAAAAATTTCAAGACACTCTGATAATTATAATTGATCTATATGTCCAAAAGTCCTTTGAGAACTGAAACAGAATTTTTAAAATAAAAGATTGTATTGAGATTAGTTCAAACACATCGTTCACTTGTTAAAAGCAGTTTTTCACTTTTGTGGTTTTTATCCCATTCACAATTACCCAGTCATCACCACAAACAATTTTAGAATGGTTTCATCATTCCCCCACCAAACACCCCAAAGCCATTAATGGTCATGTTCACTTTCTCCCTAGCCCTTCTAGCCCCAGGCAACAAATAATCTACTTTCTGTCTCTGTGAATTTGCCTGTGCTGGACATTGCACAGAAATGGAATCATATACTATATAGTCTTTTGTGACTGATTTCTTAACATGTTTTCAAGGTTCATCCATATTTTAGCATGTATCAGTACTCTATTTCTTTCTTTTCTTTTTTTTTCTTTTTTTTTTTTTTTTTGGTACCGGGGATTGAACTCGACCACTGGGCCACATCCCCAGCCCTTTTTTGTATTTTTTTTATTAGAGACAGGGTCTCACTGAGTTGCTAAGTGCCTCGCCATTGCTGAGGCTGGCTTTGAACTCGCAGTCCTCCTGCCTCAGCCTCCCAAAGTGCTGGGATTACAGGCGTGCGCCACCACGCCCGGCTAGTACTTTATTTCTTTTATTACAAAATAATATGCAAAATATTTCTTTTATTGCAAAATAATATGGATTATGGCATGTTTTATTTATCTGTTCATCACTTGAGTTGTTTCTACTTTTTTTACTATTATCAGATGTATGATTTGCAAATATTTTCTCCCATTCTGTGGAATTTTTCACTTTATTGATGTGCCCTTTGAAACACAAAGTTTTTTTGTATTGATGCAGTCCAATCTGTTACTTTCTTTTGTTGCTTTTGGTTTTGGTGTCATACCTAAAAATCCATGGTCTAATCCAAGATTATACAGATTTACTCTGATATTTTGTTTAGAGTATTATATAGTCTAATCTTACATTTAAGCCTTTGGTTCATTTTAAGTTAAATTTGTATGTAGTGAGATGTAAGGTCCAACTTGATTCTTTCGCATGTGGATTTCCAGTTGTCCCAGCATGGTTTTTTTTTAAAAGACTGTTATTTCCCCTATTGACTATTCTTGGTATCCTTATTGAAAGTCACTTGACCGTATATGCAAGTGTTTATTTCTGGACTCTCAATTCTATTTTATTGATCTATATTTCTGTATTAATGCCAGTACCACCCAGTCTTGATTACTACAGTTTTGTTTTTTTTATTTATTTATTTTTTTAATACTGGAAATTTAACCCAAGGCACTGTACCTCTCTATCCCTTTTTGTTTTTATTTTGAGACAGTGTCTCTAAGTTGCCAAAGCTGACCTCAAACTTGTGATCCTCCTGTCTCAGCCTCCCAGGTCGCTGGGATTACAGGTGTGCACCATCATGCCCAGCTGTTATAGCTTTGTAGTAAGTTTTGGAATAAGAATATATGAGTCCTACAACTTTTAGGATATTCTGTGTCCTTAGCATTTTTATGTAAATTTTAGAATCAGCTTGTCAGTTTATGCAGAGAAGCCATAGAGATTGCATAGATATTAAAGAACAATTTAGGAGTATTGCTATCTTAACAACATTAAATATTTTGATTCATGTACATAGACCATGTTTCCATTTACTTGGAAATTTTATTCAACAATATTTTATAGTTTTTCAGAGTATATGTTTTGTATATCTTTGGGTAAATTTATACTTAAATATTTTATTTTTTGATGCTATTTTAATAGAATTTTCTTAATTTCATTTGAAAATTATTCATGGCAAACATATAAATACATTTGATTTTGATAAATTGAGCTTATATCTTTTTGTGGTTGGTGGTGGTGGTGGTGGTGCTGGGGATTGAACTCAGTGTATGAGAGGCAAGCACTCTACCAACTGAGCTATATCCCCAGCCCGAGCTTATATCTTTTAACCTTGCTGAACTCATTAGTTGAAAAGTTAATTTTTTAAAGATTCCTTAAGATTTTCTATATACAAGAAAATGTCAACTATAAACAGAGAGAGTTTTACTTCTTTTTTCATTCTTTCTAGGATTCGATTTAAACATTGGATTCTGTGGCCCTAAAAGATTAAGAGGGTTTCACAGAAGTAGTATGAAATCGTGCAAGCATAACATGAAAATCAATTTCTCATCTCTGAACTTCTGTTTTAGAGACTCGTGCTTCCTTAGTTTTAATTGTGAAGCACTAAATTCACTTGAACAATAATACAACTATTATAAATGTACTAAAATTTAGAATGCCTATGAAACCAGTTGACCTTATTCATTGGTTCTTTCAATGATTGCTAGGTTCAGTGACTTTAATTGAAAGTTGTGGTTTAATAAATGAGTGAGAACTTTATGGCCAAAAATGTGGGCATATGTTTGAGCAGAGAGCCATGTGACTGAAGCAATAGTGCCACCTGTTTGCAGTATGTTCTCTTTTCATGTTCTGACTTTTTGAAGGTTAGTGCATCTCTAATTTTGTTAATACAGTCTTAAATTTCTAAAATAATTTCAATGAATATTTTGACTAGTTAAATGTATGCACATGGTTCAAAATTTTTAAAGTCCTAAAGAGCATACAACAAAAAATTTCTCTTTTGCCCTTGTGCCTCAGTTTCCCTTTCCAGAAGCAACCAGTAAAAACTGGTCAGAGAGATGTTTGATGAAGGAATAAGAGTGAGAAAAGCCATGAGAAGAATTTGACCTGTTGAGCTGGCTTTGCAAATGAATGAAGGGGGTCCTAAGGAATGCAGGCAGCTTGTATACCCTGGAAAAGTTGAGGAAACCCATTCTCCTTAGAGCATCCAGAGGGGAATGTTGCCAACATCTTGATTTAGCCAGTGAGACTAGGGTCAGACTTCTGGCTTACAAAACTATAAGATAATAAATCTGTGTTTTAAGCTTATTGTAATTTATTATGACAACAATAGAAAGCCAATGTAATAAGCTTTCCCCCTCATTTTTATACAAAAAGTAGTTGAATATGCACACCATTTTGTAGCTGGCTCTTTTTAAATTAAATATCTCTTAGAGATCATTGCAAATTACTCTTTTAAAAGAGGACCATAAAATTCCATAGGACGGATGCCCTACCACTCATTCATCCACCTTCTTACTAATACTCTTAGACTGCTGCTTGTCTTTTATTGTTACAAACGGTACTGCAATGAATAACCTTATACATACATCATGTTTTTTAAATAGCAGGAGATGTATTCCCAGAAGTGACATTGCTGGGCCAAAGAGTATATGTATTTTTTGTTTTGCTAGATATTGCCAAACTGCAGAGGTTATAAATCAGTACAGTCTCTATGCAAGATGGGTCTGAAAGCAATAGAGTGTCTTGTCCCCCTCCCCTCTTGGGCACAGGACTTCCTTAAAATCAACATGGTGTACCTGGAGAGGATTCATGTCTTACAAATCCTAAGCACCTGCCAGAAGCTTTGTGACCAAACCCCTGTTCAGGGTCATGTGAGGAAAGAGGTGCCAACTCTGGAGTGCTAGTGTCCCACAGCCAACACGTCTGTCTTTGCACAAAATTCAAAGATGCCTTGGAGAATCATAAAACAAGTCCATCATCCAGACCAAACCTTTTTATAGAGTTTAAAATTTCACTCAGATTTTGGCCAAATAGGACAGACACTGAGAACATATCTAAATAAAGAGCCCTTTAGGAATAGAATGTAGTATTCAACCAGAGTTCGCACATCTGATGTGCTTGTTCCCATTTGAATCAATATCTTGCTCAATTGGCTCTGGGAACAATGCAGCCCATTTTTGCCTGGTTTCCCCAGGAAAGAGCTTTGCTTCTGAAGACAACAATGGGGAAGAGCTCGCAGGTCTCCAGAGAGCCACAGGGTTTTACTCCGCTTGTTGTCTCTGCAGTATCTTGGAAGATGGTATGAAATTGAGAAGATCCCAGTGAGCTTTGAGAAAGGAAAGTGCATCCAAGCCAACTACTCCCTAATGGAAAACGGAAAAATCAAAGTGCTAAACAAGGAGTTGAGGTGAGTGACGGTGCCAGGCCAGGGCACTGTCCTGGAGTGGCCGGTGCTCGTGCAGTCAGATGTGGGGAGGAGGGACCATTTCCGGGGCCACGCAGGGACAGTTAGCACTAGAATATACATTCATTCCTCTCCTTAACCACTTACTGGGCACCTGTTGGATGCCAGACACTGAAAGAAATACTAGGGACTCAGGAGTAACCCAAAATGTTAGCATCCCTGGCCTCGTAGTAAAATGGAAAGTCTGGTAGCAAAGGATATCAGGACCACCTGTCTGACCTCGAAAGCAAGAGAAAAACCTTTTCTATACTAGCTACTGACAGGACACCCAGCTTTGCTCAAATACTTCTGGAAAGTGCCTGCTCATTGCCTTCTGTCACAGTTCATCCCATCTCTAGGCAGCTTTGCCTATTAGAAAACTCCCTTACTTATTAAGCAAGAATCAAATACCTGTACATATATATGCACACTCTAGGTTATATAAACAGGATATCCTAGAGAAATGTACATTTCTAATACTGAGGGTTTCTAACATTGACAATTGATCCAACGAGTTACATTTTAGAAAGCAAACATAAACTTAAGGGCCCCAGGAAGAAGTCCTTCATACCCATCCTCCTTCAAAAGACAACAGCACCATCAAACAGTTTTAAGCATTTCCTATGTGCAAGGCACTATTCTATGCATGTGTACATTTAGTACATGTGTGTGTCAAATGAATATATATTCATTCAATTCTCATAAAACTCTGAAGTAGGAACTATTATTAGGTTGCTTCACCTCTACGGTTACACATGTTTAAGACACAGAACCCATGGAGCAAAGTCTTTTAGTTCAGGAATATGGTATAGTTTCTCCTTCCAAGAGGGCTGCAGAATGAGGGTAGTAGCCATGGCAGGGGGTCTCAGCCGGTATGGGGGAATCTGAAGGCCAAAACAGTGGCCCCATTCTTTGGGCCTCTGGTGGGTGTGATGCGTCATGGTAGGAATGTGTGACAGAGTGAACTATTCACCTCATCCTTTTTATGGATGAGGAAACTTAGGTACAGAGAGGTAAAGTAACTTGTCCAGGGGCCACACAGCCAATAAGTGACGAAATAGATTTGAACCAGGAGAAATGAAATGGGAGAAAGAACACAATACACAGATGAAAGAAGATGCTGGGAGTGAAGGGCAGTCCTTCTGTTCTCTGGAGGATCTGAGAAATGTTTCACCCCCCAAGAAACAACCATAACCCAGCCTGGAAGTTCCCCAGGCTCACAAAGGCCTTCTGTGGTCATTCCCAGCCTCTATTAACCTTCCTGTGAGCCAGGACCCAACTCTGACTCCCTGACCTGCACAAACCAGAGAAACAAAATAGGGATCTTGAGGGCCACAAGAAAACTCCAGCTCATCTGAGAGGCCTCCTGTGGGACTTGAGGTATAGATGCCCAGAAATCTCACAGGAGTTTTATGACCCCATATAAGTCACCTGTTCCTCACCATAATAAAATTGCTGAGGCAATTAACTTATAAACATAAAAAAATTATTTTGGCTCATGGTTCTGTAGTTTCCAGTTCAAGACCTAAGTGGCCCCATTCTTTGGGCCTCTGGTGGGTGTGATGCATCATGGTAGGAATGTGTGACAGAGTGAACTATTCACCTCAGAATCAGGAAGCAAAAAAGAAAGACAGGAAGAGATCAGGGTCCCATAGTCCCCTTCAAGGGCATGCTTCCAATAACCTAAGGATCTCCCACTAGGCCCCACCTTCTAAAGGTTCCACGGCCTCTCAATAGTGCCACCCTGGGGACCAAGCCTTTAGCACAAGGACCATTTATTTTTCTTTTCTTTTCTTTTTTTTTTTTTTTTTTTTTTTTTTGAATACCAGGGATTGAACTCAGGGCCACTGGACCACTGAGCCACATCCCAGCCCTATTTTGTATTTTATGTAGAGACAGGGTCTCACTGGGTTGCTTAGCACCTTGCTATTGATGAGGCTGGCTTTGAACTCTCTATCCTCCTGCCTCAGCCTCCTGAGCTGCTGGGATTTCAGGCATGTGCCACTGTGCCTGGCTAACATATGGACCTTTGGGAGACACTTTCTCAAACCATAGCAAGCCTCAAACTTGTTATGACCTCACTTTAAAATTGTTTTCCCATTTTAAGATCAAAAATCAGACGATGACATGTATCCCAAACCTAAGAGCTTACCCCGCCTTTCCTCTGGAGTTGGCCTGGGGTCTTCCTGAACTGCAGCCTGAGTGTTAGGTTTCTTTACCTCTAGGGTTACACCTGTTTAAGACACAGAACCCATGGAGCAAAATTTTTTAGTTCAGGAATATGGTATAGTTCCTCCTTCCAAGAGGGCTGTAGAATGGGGCTAGTAGCCATGGCAGGGGGTCTTAGCCGGTATGGGGGAATCTGAAGGCCAAAACAGCTGGCACAGCATTGGAAGATGAAGAACTCAGGCTTCGGAGTTTGGCTGTCTGGTTTCAAATCCTGGTTCTTCCACTTAGTATGTGATCTGGGATTAGTTAGGGTTGTTCTCCAGGCAATAATAATAGCACCTACCTCCATGGGGCTATTTGAGCATTAAATGATGTAACTAGCACCCATAAAGCTCTTAGAACAATGTGAGGCACGTAGCAATCATTTAATAAACATGATGTCTCCTGGTGGGGCTGCTGCTACATCCTTGAAAACACCAGTGCATTTTCCCATGAACGAGCTGTGAGTTTGTGATCAGACCCATGTTTTTGAAACTGTTCCGGAACAAAATGCGAATGATGGTAAAAGGATAGGAATGGATTGGGAAGGGCCTTGTGTGTTGCTAAGTTACCATCCACAGATAGAAAGAGACCATGTTCCCCAGCTGCCTGAGTTCCAGGTGAGAGAGCAGGGTATGGTCTCTGGCCCTATGTGGTGACAGGCAGACAATGCTGCAGGAATATCAGAGTACATGTCCCAACCTCCCTTGCCTGTCACTTATTATCTGATCTCTAGGATATCCATCCCCACTAACCATCTCACTAACCTACTAGCTTTTTTTAAGACACAGAACCCATGGAGCAAAGTTTTTTTTTTTCTAGTTCAGGAATATGGTATAGTTTCTCCTTCCAAGAGGGCTGCAGAATGGGGCTAATATATATGTATATATAAACACGCACACACACACACACACACACACACACACACACACACATATTTAGTTTGCAGCCTTTATTTTATTTATTTATTTTTATGTGGTACTGAGGATCGAACCTAGTGCCTCGCATGTGCTAGGCGAGAGCTCTACCACTGAGCCACAACCCTAGCCCCTAATCTACTAGCTTTTTAACACATATAACTGCTCCAATTTTAGTCTGCCTGCCCTCCTCAAGGACTGATGGAGGGGCAGCTGCTCTGCCAGATCCCTGATACCTTAGCACCTTCCCTTTTCTGTCGCCCTTCTCCTTTCCCTCTCTCTCCCAGCTTCATTCATAGACCACTGAGAGTTACCCAGAAATGGGACAGGTCCCTTCAAAGGGGTGAAAGTATTTCATTTATTCTAAGACTATCACTTTTAAGATATGCCACCATTTTATATACCACTAAGAAAGAAATGACACTGCCAATTATAAGCATCAGGTGGCATCAACTGTAAGATGTGCATTTCTTCAATTTAATGTCTCTGAGATCTGGGCTTACCTGAGAATCACCCAGGTGAGTCAGTGTCTCCTGGCAACCTGCTTTACCTGCCCATAGCATCAGGTCCCACTTACTCTGACACTTGCTGAAATGGATGGGGTTTCAGGCCCCCTGATGGCACAGTGTCACATGACATCACTGAGGCCCAAGGAGAGAAAAGCTTGGAGAACCCTGGACTCCCACCCCTTTGGCATTATTTTCGGTGATCAAGTTCCTCATTCGTAAAGAAGTGAATCTTCTTTGTATGTTGGGTGCTTGGTTTGTGTTTCCCTTCTCTTATATTCCAGTTCTCTTTGGAACCTGGTAGAGGAAATGGCCTAAAAAGCAAATGGCAGACAGTCCAAAAGAAGTGAGAGGTCCTAACACATTATCCAGTCCCAGCACATTTCCACTGTCTCTTCTTATCACTCCACCACTGTCTGCCATCACTGGGTCTCAGACAGTCACAAAGGAAGAGCAGGAAACATTGCCAGGATCTAGCCACCTCTGAAAGCCTCTCACACCAGAAAGCACCATGTTGGCCACCATGGCCCTTAACAGCACAGATCTTGCCTTTTGTTGATTTTTGTTTTTTAACAAGTTGTCTGTTCTTTCTTTCCTTTTATTCTTTCTTTCTTTCCTTCAACTCATTGCAGACATGATGGTACTGTGAATCAAATTGAAGGTGAAGCCATGCCGATCAACATCACAGAGCCTGCAAAGCTGGGAGTTAAGTTTTTCCAGTGTAAGTATCCACTTCTCTCAGAAAGTTTCAGGGACAGGAGATATGCAAACTTAAAGGCTAGAGCCCTGGGATGGAATTCTGTGATCACATTCCAGTGTCATCCATAAGGATTGGCTACATAATAATTTCTTGAGCACCTACTATATGCCATAGTAGATACATAGTAGCACTGGGGGTAGGCTCTGGGATGCGATGCAGACAAAGAGTACATTCCAGCATAGATAGTGACAAGTATTCAGGAGACTTCTGTAAAACTATGGTCAGTGTTTCAGTAGATAAGGCTCAAATGGAAAAATAATAGGGTGTGAGCAGTAGTAGACCCAATCCAGTCTTATTTATCAGAAAAAAAAAAAACTGAGATCTCCAAATTAGTAGATGCAAATTAGTAGATGTTAGCAGAACAAGTAGCCCAAAGCCTGGCAGCAAGAGACTGCAGGAGTGAAGGCTATTTTGAGCCCTGGCTCTGTCCCTTTCTAGTCACATTGTTGGGACTCTCAGAGATATTTAATCACAGGCTCTGTTCTCTGAGTTCTGAGCTAACTGGGGAATGAACACAGGCAGCAGAGCAAGTGCCAGATGTCAGTGTTGCTGCTGATGTGGATACCCCAGAGAATACAGCTCAGACTTAAAGGTTTTCTAAAGCTGAAAGTACTTGGGAGCCCTTCTTTCTACCTATAGAACTGACACTGAAGTCACCAGCTGCAAAACAAGTCATTAGTCATTCCTCCACACCAGTCAAGTCCCTAGAGTGGGGCAGAGAGGAAATCCTTATTTATAGACCAAGAAAGGAATGCTGGGAGGAGGAAGCATTTCTTCCCACACACGACTAGGAGCAAATAGCTCCACATGTCCAAACCAGGGAGAACTGCCCAGTGCTGCGAAGAGAAACTGCCAAGGACTTTGTACATATCCATCCCTCTTCTCACTTTTACAAAGAAAGAAGTTGCAGGGCAGGAGGGCTCAGTGATGTGGGCAGGCACTGAACTAATTATAGGTGGAGTCTCCAAACTCTCAGTTGAGAATTTTTCCCATGACATGATTGGGAAAGTGATGGGAGATGGGAATGAGGTTCAGTCTCATGCATACAATCCTCATGAAGAAACCTGGGAGAGGAGCTATGGACCAGGGAAGATGCAAAGGACAAGATTGATTCTGGCTGGAGAGGTTAGATGTTTGCACAGGCCTTGTGGGGTGTATGGGAGATTATGGGAGAGGTTGGATGTCCCAAGCAAAGGGAATGGCATGAGAGATGCCTGAATACAGAAGCCTAGAGCAGGAGAGGCACAAGGAATGTGGGAGAGGGCTAAGGAGGCCCTTGAGTGCATTGCAATGCCCTGGAGCAACAGGAGAGTGTCAGAGTTCTCTAACAGAAAGAAATGTGGGAGTTCCCGGTGCTGAGAAGAGATATCTGGGCAAATTTATTCTTGAGCACTAGACCCTGTGAGAGGAAGACAGAATGTCCATGCCCGGGTGTGTGCAGGTGGGACAGGATGCTGTGCCGGAAGAGGCGGGTGGCCTGTTTTTCCAAAATCACTCAGTGCTGACGCACTCAGTCCAGCCGGGAATGCACAAACTGCTTGACCCTCAAGGTAGAGATTGGATGAACATAACTCTCTCTGGGTGGGTCAGGCAGGCAGGCAGGGCACCAACAGCGCTAGAAAGAAACAATACTCAGTCCAAGCCCACATGGAGGCTTCTTCCAAACAACCTCTGTTGCCATATTTATAAACAGAAAGCTGGTCCTCTGGCCAACCCTCGTGTTTTCCTGATAACCTGCTGTGTCCTTGACACCCGGACAAACTCTGTCCACTACACAGCACCTCCTTCAACCCACAGCTTCTCAAGTCATTCACAAGTGCTGAGTTCTGGTTTTGATCTGGCAAACAAGAAATATTTTTAAGTGGAGAAGCTGGGATGCTTGGAACTCAGGAAAGTGAATCACCCTGACTGCATGTGTGTCCAAACCTTTTGTGCCTCTGAGGTCAGCACACAGCTTTCTCCCACTCGACTGCATTCCACAGCTGAGCTATGTGTTTTCCTTGGCTTGGACCTTGACTGTAGAGGTCAAGCTCACAGAGGAAGTTTCTAGATCTAGATGGAGAGGATAAATCCTCCATCTTTCCACTTAAGGACCCTGTTCATCCTAGCTTCCAACACTTATAGATGTCTGAATCCAGAGAAGGGCAGGGGAAGGTGAGCTTAGTATCTTTCAAAGCCCACATATGATTCCCTTAACTGAAAACAGTTAAGATCCACTGACCTAAAGAAATGGGTCCCCAGAGCTCGGCCTCCCAAATCTGGACATGAGGTTTCTCTCACCCTGGTCCATTCTGATTCTGCCTTCTTCTGGTTCTCAGTGATGCCATCATCACCATACTGGGTCCTGGCCACCGACTATGAGAACTATGCCCTCGTGTACTCCTGCACCACCATCATCTGGCTTTTTCATTTGGATCATGTTTGGATCTTGGGAAGAAACCCATATCTCCCCCAAGAAACTGTGACCTATCTAAAAAATATCCTGATCTCTAATAACATCAGCATTGAGAAAATGACTAAGACAGATCAGGTGAACTGCCCGGAGTTCCTGTGAGGAGGCTCCGAAGGAAGGCTGAGTGTATTCCAGGTTACTTCTTTTGCTTTGCTTTCCCACATCCCTTTCCACCCTTCCCCTCATGAAGACAAAGCAACCATCCATGACAAGCTACTGCAAATACCAGAAGGGATGTTGGATTGCAGAAACCGATGGAGGGAAACTCAAGGAAATTTGGTCCAAGCACTGCCATGCCCCACCTTGTCGCCTTGCTAGCCCAATAATAAACTTGTTGCTGACCTGCTGTGCTCACAGTGGATTCTGAATTGGATTGATTATTGTGGTATTTTCACTCTAAACATATACTTACCAGTGATAGAGCATTTGCCTAGCATGTACAAGGCCCTGGGTTCAATCCCAGAATTCCCAGGACAAGGGGTTGTGGGTGGGGAATATATATAGAGAGAGAGAGAAAGAGGGAGGGAGGGAGAGAGGGGGAGAGGGGAGAGAAAGAGAGAGAGAGAGAAAAAAATCTTTAGCCAGTTACATTGAGAAAAACCAAGCCCTGTAGTACCCTAGTTTAAAGGTAGCAATCCTCTTCTGGAAGGGGAGAGCTGATGGCAAAGGCATTTTCTAGTATAGAGCACCCCTATACTAGAGTAATGCTCTCTGGGGGAATGGTTTGAGTTTCTGCGTCTCTGGAAGGCAGTTTTTTTTGAAGCTTTTACATTCTTATCAGGAAGTCTTCAGAGCAGGCTGAAGAATGACAATCCTTGGGTCTGTGCAAAGAAAAGGAGAATCTGTGATAGAGAAGATATGGGATTTTTAAAAAATAAAATAATATTTACATTTGTGTATCTTTCAGTTGATATTTTCTGAGGCCCAGCTGTACTGAAAGATAAAGAACCTTTCTCTTCCCACAGGAGCTCATAGTCTAATGAGAAAGACGAGTAAAGATGCCATTATAACCTAAGGCAAGGAGGTCAAAAGTAGAGGCCTGTGGAAGGTTCTAGAAAGTTTCTACCCCTGCAAGACACAGACAGCCAAGGTAACGCATCCCTCTCAGGGCTGTTCCACCAGGGAGTCAACAACCACCTTGACTTGGATTCTTTTACCTAGTGACTTTGCAAACCAGAAAGACCTCATAATTATCACCTTGCAATTTTACTTTGCTAACATAAATTTTATAACCTATTGATGTTTTGGGAAATGAATAGAAAACTAAGCCATTTGATTCAATTTTTGCTTCTTTTTAACATGAGTATAAACTATTAATTTCCTTGAGCAGTTGAGACTCTGTAGTGCTTTATAATAAAGGTCACAAAAATTCTAAGGATCTTAATATATACAATTTTCACTCAGCTAAATAAATATGAACTCAAAATGTAGCTTTCAATTTGAAATTCCAAAAGGCTGGAAATGGTTGGACAGAACGGCAAGGAGAAGGCAGTAGGTAGGTAGGAGGTAGCTCTGCCAGCTGTTTCACCCTGGGCTTTACCACACTGCCCACCTCACTTGGGCACTTGGCACTACTTCTAAAATGCAGTTAATCCTCAGAGTGCTAAGCTGCCATCTGTCTTCTATCTTATGGTACAAAATAAGTTGTGATTTCATTCCTCTTAATAGCCATTTGGTCACATCAAAACAAAATGACTACACTTTGCACTTTCCTTGGGGTCTTGCCCCATACGTAGGCTTAATGATTTTGTGTGAATGAATTACTGAACACCTGGATAGATAAATGGACTTAAGTTTTTTGGTAAAGAAATAAAAGGAACCTAAGAAGCAGGTATCAGGAGTAACTGAGCCTGAGAAAAATGTCTGGTATTCCAGAAGGCAACTTGTGCGTACCAAGTATCTCAAGGAAACATCAGGAAAGATAACAAAGATCCAGAAGAGAGAGGAAGAAAAGGGAATTGGAAAATAAACAGCACAATAGAGACAATAGTACATAACAAATCCCCTTGTGCCCATTATTGGCTTCAACAGTCATCAGAATGCCACCAGTCTTGCTTCAGATGTCACCTAACATGACCCAATTGTTTTCCCTAGAGTGCTTTGTAGCAAATCCCAAATATCACATCCTATTACTTGCCCATAGATACCTAAGCATATATTTCTTGCAAATATGCACACTTTTTAAATTAAAAATTTGCAAGTTATGTTTTATATCCTTAAGGTTCTCAGAGAATGTAATTCCTGTGTAATTTTAAAAATATCTTCCATAATTTAGATTAAAGGGAAGATGCACAAAAAATGGTCATCATAGTTTAACTTGTAGCAGTCCATCCAAACTTTGAAAGAAGCCAAACTAAAACTAATAGCAGAGAGAAATGGGATCGTAAATTATGGAACAGACATTTGATGCCATGTCACATATTCATTAAAATGCAAGGAGTACAAAGCCACAGGAGACTTGGTGTCTACCCCCACACACTCACTACTGGGGGAGCCCTGCTGGTAGCCTTCTTGTCTTGCAGAGCTAGAGTCTGGAGTATGTGATTCCACCACCACACCTGGTTGGACTAGGTGTGTTCACCTGAGCTGGAGTCAGCCAGGCCCCAGGTGAACAGAAACCTTTGACTTTTGTGGCCTAACTGAATAGGAAAGATAAATTGAAACAATCAAATTAGGATTTGACTTTATGAGATATTGCGAAAGGATGGTTGAAGGCTCTGGAGCTGTAAGGTCACATAGTTTGCAGTGACCATTATTGGTGATATGCAACTAAAGTTATAAGAGTGTGGAGAGAAATGCAGAGATAAGCAGAGACCCTACCCATGCACTAACACCTCGGACAGAGCAAGTTCATCAACTGATGGCTTTCCATGTCCTAGTTCCATTCCTGTGGAACTTAGCTATCTTGGATTCTGCCCTTGAGTTTCTGCAAGATTTGAAGAAAGTTGGTTTCTGCAAGTTTCTGATTTGGGTGCAGAGGCACACATTTTATTCTGAGATAATTTAACCTGATTGAATAAATGTTCCTTGCAACCAAAATAGCCCTAAGACAAAGGTGTTCGCAATGTAATGTTGAGTGAAAAAAAAAAAAAAAGAATACAGCATTTTAACTATGCTGTATTTATAGCTACATGAAATTATGGCATAAAATCAAGTGCTAAAAGTGAACAGAGAAAATGAAAGCAATTAATGTGTTATGTTAGAGTGGTGGAATTATGGGTATTTTTTTTCCTTTTACATTTTGCTGCTGCTGTTAATAGTGTAGACATTAAAATATAGAGAGACCCTAAAATCTCCCTTTAGTCCAGCCTGATCCTCTGGTAAGTCTAATGCCACGCTCCCCAAAATAGACCTCTTCTTCCAACATATACCTCCCAGCTGATTCAGATTTGCTCAACTGAGGATCATTGCTTTTTCTAAGAGAACCAAAAGCTATTCCCCACACCTCCCTTCTCGGCACCTTTGGGAGACATTGTTCCTCCTACTACAATGTCCTACTGTCAAAATCCAACCCATCAAGTGTTCATCAGTGAAGTTAGCGGAACACCATGGCACACACCAGCAATCCCAGCAACTCGGGAGGCTGAGGCAGGAGGATCACACATTCCAGACCAGCATGGGCAAATTAGTGAGATCCTGTCTCAAAATAAAAAGCAAAAAGGGCTGTGTGAAACAACAATAAATGTTGGAGAGGATGTGGGGAAAAAGGCACACTCATACATTGCTGGTGGGACTGCAAAATGGTGCAACCGTTATGGTAAGCAGTATGGAGATTTCTTGGAAAACTGGGAATGGAACCACCCTATGACCCAGCCATCCCACTCCTGGGTCTATTCCCAAAGGACTTAAAAAACAGCATATTACAGTGACACAGCCACTTCAATGTTTATATCAGCACAATTCACAATAGCTAGGTTGTGGAACCAACCTAGATGTCCCTCGGTAGATGACTGGATAAAGAAAATGTGGTATATATACAAGATGGAATTTTACTCAGTAATAAAAGAGAATAAAATAATGGCATTCACTGGTAAATGGATGAAATTGGAGAATATAATGCTAAGTGAAATCAGTCAATCTCAAAAATCCAAATACCGAATGTTTCCTCTGATATAAGGAAGCTGGTTCACAGTATTGTTGGGTCGGGGTACATAGGAGGATTAGAGGAACACTATAATGATCAAAGGGAAGGGAAGGGAAGGGAGGGAGCAAGGGGGGATGGAGGGAAAAAAAAAGAAAAAGTGGTTGAATAAGATGGATATAATTATTCTAAATGCATGATTGAAGACTTGAATGCTATGAATATACTTTGTATACAAACTGTTTTGTGTAAAAAGATGCTCTATATGTGCAGTATGAATTGTAATACATACTACTACTATAAATAAAACTGTATTTTTTTTCCAAAAAAGGGGGGCTGTGTGTGTGTGTGCGCACACGCGTGCATATATATATATATATATATATATGTGTATATATATATGTATTTATGTATATATAATTCTCTTCTCTGATAAATATTATAGAAATACTTATTTACATGAGCACAAGGAGACATGTACAAAAATATTTATAGTAGCACCATTTTGAAAAACTGAAAAACTGATAACCTAAATGTTCACCAGCAGAAGAATTTATTTAGAAATAGTAGTATGCATGTACACCCAAATGGAATATTACATAAGCATGAAAGCTAACTAGAGCTGTGTACATCAACACATATAGTCTATAAAATACATTGAACAAAAAGTAATATATGGAAGAATGCAGTATAATTATATACAAAATGACATTATTTCAGAATATGTACATAATTAATCAAAGTGTAATGGAAATCAGGAACTAATAATCATCAAATTCAATATCTTGGCTATCTCAAGACAGTGGAGGGAGGGAATTGCAGCTAGGCAGGGGATCCCAGATAGCTTTTGTTGCAATGGTAACGGTATTAATTTGTGTGGCTGTTGTAGCAAATCATCACAAACTTGGTGGTTTAAAACATCAAAAATTTATTTTCTCATAGATATGGAGGCCAGAAATTGAAAATCAGTATCAATGCGTATCCCTTTGGAGGCTCTAGGTAAGACTCCATTCCTTACCTCTTCTGGCTTCTGGTGGCTAACAGCAGTCCTTGTTTTGTGGCCACATCACTTCAATCTTCACATCTCTTTTTGCTCTGTGTGTGTGTGTGTGTGTGTGTGTGTGTGTGTGTGTGTAATCTCCCTCTGCCTCCTTCTTATAAAGAAACATGTGATTATATTTAGGATCCATTGCATAATCCAGGATAATCTCCCCATCTAAAGAGCCTTAGTGTAATCATATCTGCAAGGACCCTTTTCCAAATTAAATATTTACAGATCTCAGAGATTAGGACCTGACATCTTTGGAGGGACATTTTTTTAGCTTACTATGGTAATGTTTTATTTCTTAAGCTGTATGAAAGGTAATAACAGACATAGGCTCCAACTTGGGTGTGGCAAATTCTGCCATCAACCAGGAGGCGACATGAGAATACACTTTGACCATTCGCAAAGTCATCTATAGAGTGGGCATCAAGAAACATGCTCCTCAGGCACTCAAAAAGATCCATGAAGAGATGAGGACTCCAGATGTGCATATTGATACCATGCTCAACAGAACTGTCTGGGCCAAAGGAGCAAAGAGTGTCCCATATCACATCCAAGTGTGGTTATGTAGAAACGTAATAAGGATGCAGATTTATCAAATAAGCACTATGCATTGATTCCTTATCTACCTTCACCACTTAAAAAAAATTATAGATAATCTGTGTGGGTGATAACTAACAACTAATTGTCAAATGAAGTTATAAAATCACCCCCAGACCCCACTCGCAATCATGGCCCTCTACCTCTTTTCATGCATCTTATGACAGACTGTGAATCTCTCACAGAAAGAGAAGCTTCCAGGAAGCTGAAGAGCAATGTAATGGGGGTAACCCAATGGGAAGGCTGGAAAACTAGAAGCCATGCCCTGAGCATAGGGTGTATGAACTTTTTACTTTCGAGGTGGGGTGATTTTGGATGAGATGAGGTCCTGGATTGGGATGACACTTATAACCTGATTCTTGCCATTTTTAGAAAC
The DNA here is from genome assembly GCA_025594165.1 of Tamias sibiricus. NCBI lineage: Eukaryota > Metazoa > Chordata > Mammalia > Rodentia > Sciuridae > Tamias > Tamias sibiricus. The sequence goes on from CM046668.1 coordinate 74,316,011, forward strand.
TTTTACTTCTCTTTTAAGATAGTAAGTTACAATGTTTAACAAGTCACCTCCTCCTCCAAAAGTTTGCATTAATAGATGTGTTAGTCAGCTTCTTATCACTATGACAGAATACCTGAGATAAACAACCTGTAAAGAGGAAAGATTTATTTTGGCTTAGGGATTCAGAGGTTTCAGTCCATGCCTGCTTGTCCCTTTGCTTTGGGCTTGTGGTAGCATAGTGCATCATGCTAGTGGGGCTAGTGGTGAAGCAGGTTGCTTACCTCATGACAGCCAGGAAGCACAGAAAAAGAGAGAGAGAAAGAGACCAACCTTCCAAGATCTTCAAGGTACACCCCCACTGACCTAACATCTTTCCACTAGGCCCCATCTTCCAAAGGTTCCACCACCTCCCAATAGTGCCACAGGCTGGTGACCAAGCTTTAACACCTGGGCCTTTGGGGGACACTACAAATCCAAACTATAACAATCAATGGGAGACTTGGAGACAACAACAACAACCCTTTCAAACTAAATAGACTGGATACTAACTTCTAGCAGTGGCATTTCAAGAACTGTGGACAAGTCACTGGAGAAAAATTCCAGTCATGTTACATAGGCACCCACCAGTTCCACCTGTTTTTATCCAAGCCTTTGGTTTCACACCCCTTCCTGGTCAGATTTGGGACCAGTGTTCTCTGAGTCAAGTTCTCTCCTAGGAGATGACAAATGGGCTCAAGAGTGCCCTGGCTGGCCTGAGCAGAGCTGGAAGAAGTAGGTGGCCACTCCTTTGCCAGCATGGCTCAGCTGTGACTAAGTGGGTTTTTGTTCTTTGCCTGTAGCCTGGTTCAAGCTGGACTGGTGAGAACCAGTGTGTGCATCAAAGAGTCAGAGGAGTCAGAGGAAGAAGTCCCTGCTTCTTTCCTTCCCAAGTGAGGGAGAGGCTGGCAATAACCAGGACCAATCCACTGGAAGAGGCTATGGAAATCCACAAAATTGAGGCTGACATTATAGCATTTTGCTTAAGGGCATTTTGTCAACAAAGGATGCCATGTATTGGAAACAGTCTAAATGGGTCATTTTTACACCTTTTATAAATTACTAATAATTACCTTGGCAGGCTCAGAAGTTGAGGTTCTTGGCATTTCATTTTAAGTCTCAGCTCAGATGGCATCTCAGGAGGCAGCTACCTAAAGATCATTGCCCCAGTTACTCTCTGTCTTGTTCCCCCTTTTTTTTTTTTCTTTCTTACCACTTGTCATAATCTTCAATCATCTTGCTTACTTATGTGCTCAAGTATTTATTGTCCATCTCTTCCATTAGAATGTAAGCTCTCTGAAAGCAAAACCCCTTCCTTTTTTATATACTGTTGCATCCTCAGAGCCTAGGACAGTGTGTGGCACATAGTGAGATCTTCGATAAATATTTGTTGAATGAATGAATGAACAAATGAGTTAGTAAATGCAGAGACTTAATAAATGTCCCAGGATCCAGAAAGAATCAGTCATAGAAGTGAAAACAGAACCCAGAGGTAAATGTCTTACATTCATGTGCCTGAACATATTCAGCTTAGATTGCTTCCCAATATGCTATTTCTGGTATGTTCCCATATCTGACCACTGGAATATCACCCCCTCGCACACACATTCATTTTCCAAGTGGGGAAACTGAAACTAAAACTCAGTCAAACAAAGTGACTTGAGTGAAATAATGTGCCTCGTTATAGTTATGACTTGAACTTGGACCCTGATTTCTATCAGAGAAGTAATTTACTCATAGGATGATTTGAGTCTTGGTTTTTGTTTTTTTATTTTCATTTTGTTCCTTTACCTCAAAAATGGAAACAAAACATATCCCATAAGAAATAGTGGTTTGTTTCCATGAGGCCAAAAAAAAAAAAAAGCCATCTGGTATAAAGTAAGGGTCACATCTGGCAAGTCAATAATTACAGCATGGGTCAATCGCAATGGTGCATGCCTGTAATTCCAGCCACTCGGGAGGCTGAGGCAGGAGAATCAAGAGTTCAAAGCTAGCCTCAGCAAAAGCAAGGTTCTAAGCAACTGAGTGAGACCCTGTTTCTAAATAAAATACAAAATAGGGCTGGGGATGATCAAATGCCCCTGAGTTCAATCCCCAATACCAAAAAAAAAAAAAAAAAAAAATCACTGCATGGGGAGGGTTTATTAATGGAATATTAAGAAGCCAACTTGAGATAAGCTTGATGATACTTTATGCTATTAAACATGAATGAGAGGAAGACCTTCAGCTCTCCAGGGCCACCAAGTACATGAGACGGTCAACATGGATGTCTTGGACTCAAACTCTGGTTATTTTTAGCAATAGGGAGATATTGTTTCATATGGTAAAGGGACAACTCTACCAGGAAGCAGGGGGAACTGATGACTTTGTGAGCATCCCAGCTCCTGGGAGCTTTCTGGATAAGACAGCACAGGAAGCTTGAAGAATGAGAGCTTCCAAAATCCATTTCCCCCTCCTCCCACAAGACTATGCTGCCTCCTTGTGATTTGAGGGGTGAATGCTGATTTTGTGTACTTAATGCAACAATTGGAAAGCATTACTGTCTTCTTAATCAATGTGTTTTATTTGTATCCAGTTGTTGTGCTTCCTATGGAGGTTATGGGAGTACCCCATCTTGGTTATTCATCCCTTCTTCCTTCTTTCTCCTTGAAAATGTCACCCTTTCTGAAATGGTTTTCGAAACAGAACAGAAAAGTATCTTTATATATTTATTTTTATATTCAGTCTGTCACTGGACAGAGAAAGAATTTTTTTCATTTCAAATAAATAAAAGTCCTGAGGTGTCGTATCCTCTCATAAGTAAGTTCACTACCAACCAACAGCAAAGAATTACCCACAGTAAGGGGGGATGGATGATGACATCACTCTATGAAGATGAGTGATTTGCCAAAGAATAGCCTATTATAGAATATCTTTCCTAACTCTCTAGCAAACCTCTTTGCCAACTAATATTATTCATTAATTATGTCTAGTATTGCCACAGCTACTTTCACCACCATGTTAAATAAAGGCATCTCTCTCAAAGAGCAACCAATAAGTTGCTTCCTGTTATGATTTGGGTCTGGAATGCCCCATGTATTAAAAGCTTGATCCCAGTGCAGCAATATTCAGACATGGGGCTCTTGGGAAGTGATTGGATTGTGAGGGCTCTGACCTTATCAGTGGATTGATCCATTGGTGGGTTCATAGCTGATGGCATTATTGGAAGGTGGTGGAAACTTTAGGCCATGGGACCTAGTTGGAAGAAGTAGGTCACAGGGGTGGGGGTGGGCACATCCTAGAAGGTAAGACCATGTTCCTGGTACCTTTCTCCCCCCTCCCCACACCCCTACCTTTTTCCTTTTCCCTCTCCCAACTTCCTTCCTGACTGCCATGAGGTGAGAAGTTTTCCTCTCCCATGTCCTTTTGCCATGATGTTCTGCCTTACCACAGACCCAGTGCAATGAGTTGACCACCTGGCAGCGGACTGAAAACTCTGAAATTATGAGCCAAAACACATCTTTCTTCCTTTAAGCTGTTTCTCTCAGGTATTTTGTCATAGCAACAAAAAGCTGACTAACACTCCCTAAGAAACAACTGTCAACACAGAATGATGAGTACCAACACGTTGAACACCAAACTGAAAGAAAAAAAAGCACAAACAAAATAATTTAAAGAGGAAGAATGATCATTTCAGAACAATAAAAGAAATTCAAAGGAAACTTTCTAGGTAATAGAGTAACTCTCTAAAAACAGAATCTATGGAACATCCCAGAAAACATTGCATTAAACTACTAAGTTCAATACAATCAAAAAACAGCATGGAAGTTATCTGCCTGAGGGACAAAGATTAGTATCCTGTTCAATATCTTCAGCTTTCTGTTCTGAGGATTGGTTTGACTCATTATGTGAATTATCCTTAAGAACTCCAACATGCATATATTAGTTTTGGCATGAAGGCAGCTAGTTCTTGTTTTTAGAATTACTACCTCCAAAGATAAATCTGATGTATGTGTGTCAACTCCAAATTATTTACATAAATTAGCTGGGGGTGTAGCTCAGTGGTAGAGTGCTTGTCACACATGTGTAAGAATCTGGATTCCATCCCCAGGGCTGAAAAATTTTTATTTACCTAAATTATCTCCTTTATTTTTAACTGTTGATTTTCTGGCCTGCCTCTCCTGCTAGGTGGTGGACAGGAACTCTGTCTTATTCACCCTTGTGCAACGCACTTCTGATTCAAAGGAATGAAGTTCATGCACGTTTGGGTGTCGAGGCTGGCATAAATGTCCATCACCTTGTGGTTAGCTTAAAAAATATGTTCTTGGGGGCTGGGGTTGTGGCTCAGCGGTAGAGCGCTCGCCTAGCACGTGCGCGGCCCGGGTTCGATCCTCAGCACCACATACAAATAAACACATTGTGTACAACTAAAGCAAATAAATAAATATTTTTTAAAAAATGTTCTTTTTGTTTCTATCCTTTTGGCATTTTAAGGCTTTTTAAAATATTATGACCAAAGTCACCTCAGAATTTTTATTTTAAATTAGCTCATAACAGATTTGCAACATTTATGAACTATGGTACTGGTTAGTTCCTTTATGGCTGTCAGTCTTCCTGTTTACTCTTTATTAAGACCTTAAAATCACACACACACAAAAAAAACCATACTGGGATATAATTTAATACAATAATATATAAAAATAATATAATGATATTATTCAATACTAATCATACATAGTACAAACTATAAGTACTAATTTGTATCAGATATTATGAGTGATGAAAGCAAGTTATTTTAAGCATTTACAATTGGGATCCACCTACAACAGCAGTCTTCAGAGTCTCCTTGTAATCTCAATATGCTCCCAGCTGCCTGCTAATTGCTCCTTTCCCACCTCATTCAGGCCTGGCTGCTTAGCATCCAACACGGGTAACTGTTAACACTACCCCTTTGAAGGGAAATGGCTTAGAGTCTGCATCTAATGTCTGTGGAAATCCAGCAATTCCATCAAAAGGAAGAAAAAGAAAAATACTTAATATTAGGCAAAAAAAGGGTGGGAGGAAGCACAGACTATTCCCACCAATGCTGAAAGGAGTGTTTTAGATACACTGCTTTTAGGAGAATCAGTCTGGAGCCTGTTGGAGTTGATCACAGTCTAGAGGAAAAAAATAAACAAGAAAACTAATCAATCCAATATAGGATTCAGAGACCACATATGGTCAGAAGCTGTGATCAGGGCAGAATGGAACATCATGGTAGCGCAGAGGAGTGCCACCTGACTCTGCCCTGGAATAGATGGGGAGAGCGCTTCCTTCAGGAGCAAATCAAAAACTGCATTGGAAGAATAAGCTGGGGTTTTAGCAGGGAAAGGCACAGTTCTGTGCTGAGAATATTGAACAATGGCTCTAGCAACTGAAGAGGATGCTGGGAGGAAAGGGACTGAAAGTCGGAGGACCTGAGAGTGGACCAGTGTCAGGGGCTGCCCTGTGCACGAGCTAAGCACCCCCTCTTAGCCTTGAGTAAAGGGGATATTGGACTGACGTAACACACCACGTGCTATGCGAAGCAAGTGGCCTTTACCTCTGCTCAGCAGGGAAGTGCCTCAGCTCTGGGCTTGAGCATTACCCAATGGGATTGGGCAATCCCCTTTTGAAACACTATCCCCTGCCTTATTTGGGTGGAATATTCTACCAAATGTCTTTTCCCTAATAAATAGAGGGGTTCCGGGCACAACCTCTCTCTTTCCAGCGCTGTCCAGCATGGTAGTTGACCCTTACGGTCGCAGAGCAGTCCCACCCTCCACCTGAGAAACTCATGTCCATGTGTTGCATGATTTCTTCGCCATTTTCTTAGTTTAACGTTGCAGCCAGCTCTTTTGAATCCAGCTCATCTTGTCAGCACGGGCAACTGGTAAGAGACCAGGGTACTGATTTATGACACAATGAGGGCATAGAATAGGCAGTGGTGATGGAAGATAAAGGCAGACGTAGGAGACTTTTAGGAAGTGGAATGATGTGAATTCAGAGATCAACTACATGTGAGAAGTGATGGGGAAGCAGGAATCTCAGATGACTCGCTGCCACCAGTCAAAAAGGAGAATGGAGAGATGCAGGCATGCTTGTGTGGGGACATGACTAGATGCATGACATGGCTCCTGCACATTTTAGGATTATCTCTTGCCACTACTGAACATAGATCATTTATGCCTGCCAGGCTGAACCACTTGCAGTTTTCAAAGGTGCCATTTCTCTCAGGCCCCAGTTCATCATTACAGGTGGTTCCAGATGATGTGGCACTCTTCTCCCTCCCCCACTCGATGACTCCAACTTGCCCACTCACCAAGTCCATCCACCTTTCCTTCTCTGGTCCTTCCTTTGCTTCCCTTCCTCCCTGACTGCTGTAAGTTGACCTGCATCCCCCCAAAAGATATGTTGAGATCCTAACCCCCCAGTGCCCATGAATGTGACCTTATTTGGAAAAAGGGTCTTGGCATAGTGAACCAAATTAAGACAAAATCTTTAGGATGGGCCCTAATACAGTATGGCTGATGTCCCAATAAAATGAAAACACCACAGGAAGACAGAAACACACAGGATGACACTATGTGATGACAGAGGGAGAGACTGGAATGGTACAGCAGCAACTGGCAGAACGTCAAGGATCTGTGACCTCCAGAAGCTCAGAAGAGAGAGGAAGGGTTCCACCCAGAGTCTCAGAAGTAGCAGGGCCCTGCTGACACCATGACTGTACACTTCTGGATTCCAGAACTATGAGAGAATAAATTTCTGTCCGTTTTTGGCCACAAAATACCAGTTTATGGTATTTTGTGACAACAGTCACAGAAAACAGATATACCACATTTCCATATGTCCATGTTTCTAAATTCTGTATGTCCATTAAGGCAGGCACTTACCACCTAGGGTGGTGAGTCCTCGTTTTATATGTGTTCATAAACAGTGACTTTATATTTAAGGTCAAGAATCACATCTCATGCATCTTTGTACATGCAGCAAACTGTTTGACACAGTGGATAATAAATATTTCTTAAATGAGAAAAAAATGAACTAAAGTTCTTGATGAAATTTAGAGATTGACAGGAGTTGGCAGCAACTGGAAGGGGCAGACAGGATACATAGTTAGTTGACATGAGCCTGAAGAAAGAGTTTTTACCATGGTGGTGGTGGGGGGGTGGATTAGGATGGGGGAGAGATAATGAAGGAAGCCACAGCTTTGGGAGTCAAGGAGAAAACTCAATTCCTTCCCAGCTGTCTGCACCATGGCCCACGGGTGGTCTGTCAGCCACTATGAAAAACCAGAATGGTGCCAAGCTGAGGAATGTGGGCAACATTTGGGGGTCTCAGAAAAACTGATAGTGGATGTATACTAGTTGACAGTACCATTTGTAAGCAGCCACTCTTCTGAGCCATCCGTGGGTCTCCCCAGTGAGCCCCAAAACTAAAGAAGTAACACTCGGCACAGCAAAGGCCTCCTCCAGGCCTGCATGATGGCACTTTCTGTTCTCCGCGCTTGGGGTGAGCCCATCCCCCTCTTGTTTTCAAGTATTCTGAGCATGGCCCTGAGTGGAAGCAGTTTGTTTGTAAGGAATGGAGGCCAAAGTACACAGACAAAAGGACCAAGAAGGCGAGGCAGCACCAAGAGGCTGTGCGTGATGCTGGAGAAGGAGGCTATGTACAGTCCAGGGGACTGAGGGTGACAGAGATGGGAAGTCTAGTGACCAAACCCGTCTTGGTGTGAAAGGAATTGTCCACCACACCATTTGACTCCTGAGAGCTGGCTGGGCTGACCTAGTTGGCTCCTGAAAGTAGCTGTCCCAGGAGGCAAGGGCTTGGCTGGATCCCAGAGCCTGGAAAGATTCAAAGTAGAGTTAGTTCAGAGCTTGCAGTGGAAAAGCAAAATACATTTCTGCTAAATTTTGTTTAAAGCTATTCTAACAATGACTTAATTGCATTATATTCTAATCTTTCAAGAAGTATAATTTCACATTAAATAAGTATGCTAACTTAATTGGGAGATTTTATTCCTGTTCATTGATATACATTTTCTATGGAGGAACAGGAAACGTGAAACAAAAACAGTTAAAGTTTTTATGTGTTTTTTGTGACCCTGAATAACTCTAAGGGAACTTACCCTGCAGGCTTTGTTCATTGCTGCCCTCTGTGATGGGCTCCAGAGAGATCAAAGTGAGTTTCATCTGTGGTTACCCACAAAGCTCCACAATCCTGCTCTGCAGCCCTTCCTAACACGGACATGCTTCTGGACTCCTCTGAAATGTGGAAATGGAATTGCCTTTGACAACCACAGCCAAGCACTGTATTTAAGAATGTCAGAATTTCGGAGTGTGGTAGGCCTTCATAAAATTCAAATAAAATTTGTGTTGTCTGGGGGTCTGTTTAGACAGGGCTGGCCTTCCAAGTTAGTAAACCATTAATGACAGGTGGTGAGAAAGTATATTCTAGTTGGTTACCCAGAAAACAACAGTATGGGGAGAAAGCTAGTTTTCACTTTGGAGTCTTCTTCCTGATTTCTTTTTTTGGAAGGTGCTAAGGATCGAACCCAGGGCCTGTGCATGCTGAGCACGTGCTCCACCACTGAGCTACACCCTATCCCCTCTACCCCATTTGGTTTTATTTTCAATTCAATTCTATTCAAGATTCTGGCTAAAAAACTTTCATATATGAGAATCCGTGGGAGACATGTTCTTTTGTGCCTACAATGCTGTTGACTGGAGGTATGGAAAAGGAGCATTAAAAGTCTTCAGCACTTCCGGCTTTATGTTTCACACCTCTGAACATCTGCACAGAAACCAACAGCCCACGTGGCCCCTGCTGCTGGTTCCAAGCCTGCTCTTCTCTGCAGTCTCCCTTGACACAGCTTTCTCCTGGCTTCTAGTCCACGGGGAGAAAATGAGACACCAGCTTTTCCTGGGAGAAATTTTCCTGGTTCCTATTGAAGAGTGCCCCCACCTGCATTAGCCACAGGAGAACCCACAGGGTCTTGAGGGCCATCCAGAGCACAGGCCTACTTACTAAGATATCTGATAGGCACAAATAGGAAGATTTACCTCTATAAAAAATAGAATCTTGACTCTCAGAATACAAAACCAAAGCTGGAAGAGACCCATGATCCTAGAAATGTATTTGTGTCTAATAATGAAGAATGTTTGTTTTTTTAGAAAGGCCCTAAACCTGAAATAAAAAGAAATCCTACTGCAGTTTATTTTGTGAAATTGAGCAATATAGATGGTACCTAGAAAAGGCCTGACTCATAACAGCCCTCAGTAAAATTTTTGACTGTTGACAGGACAACCTCTTCCTTTTAACCTCTGTCTTTTCAGCAGTCATTCTTATTTCTGCTGTTTTCTTCCCAACATTATGCCTGTTGATACCTCATGCTGCCATGTAAAATAAGACATAATCATATTGCTTTCCAAGAAATTATTAGCTGGGCGCAGTGGCACATGCCTGTAATCCCACTGGCTCAAGAGGCTGAGCAGAAGTTTAAAGCCAGCTTCAGCAACTTATTGAGGTTCTAAAGCAACTCAGCAAGACGCTGTCTCTAAATAAAATATTAAAAAGGGCTGGGGATGTGGCTCACTGGTTAAGCTCCACTGGGTTCATTTCCTGGTACAAAAAAAAAATTATTATTATTTGCAGTGCTAGGGTCAAACCCAGGACCACATACCTAGTAGGGCCTCGCTGTACCATTGAGATACATCCCAGCCCAGAAATGATACTTTTATGGCACCATTAGGGAAGGGACTATCAGAACAACTTATTGATTACTTCCTGATTCAACCAACACTTACTGGGAGCTTCTTTTGGCAGACACCACATCATTAAGTACTCTGTTGGGGAGTAAAAGGAGAAAGACATGCACTGTTCCCAAAGAGACCATGGCAGGAAAGACAGACACCCAGAGAATGACTACACCTTGAGACAGAGAAATGCAAGCATGGAGTTAGGGAAGGAGGTGACCTTTGAACCAGGGTAATTCAAGGATGAGAATGGGGCAGGGTTAACTCAAGAGTGAGAATGAGGAATAGCAGTTCACACAAATTAGTAAAGTGTGTTCCTTCACAAAAAAGTGACGAAACATATGTATTTCCTTTCTTTTCAGTTTAGGTGCAATGCCCTTTCTTTACAAAATTCTTCATTATTAGATAGGCACACCTAGTTTTGTGTTTATCCCAGCTTTGGTTCTGTGCTGGGGAACAAAGTTGCTGTTTTCACGAAGATATATCTACCAGTCAGGTGGTGTGTGTGTGTTTGTTTGTTTGTTTGTTTGAAAGGGGATCTGTCTATGTTGCCCACACTGGCCTTGAACTCCTGAGCTCAAGCAACCCTTCTGCCTCAGCCTCCTCAGTAGCTGGGACTGCAGGTACACACCACCATACCTCAACCGAGTATTCTTATTCTTATGCCTGTGTTCTGGATCAGCTTTTGTGTGTTGAGGTGCACTGGCACTCTGAGAAGGGCAGTGTGACTGATGTGAAGAAGACAAAGGAAAGGAAGAAGATATAAAAAGGAGCCTAGAAAAACAGTTGTGGCCTGACTGTAAAGGCCCAGGGAATTTAGATTTGCTTATGCAATAAGCAGCCACTGAGGGCTGAGATTGAAGCAAAAAACAAACAAACAAACAAAACAAACAAACAAAAAAAAAAAAAGGGAAGGGTCTGTTTGCCCTATGCCTTAACACTTAAGGCTTATAAATTAACGATTATTACATAGCCTATTTTTCTGGGGGGGGGGGGGGTGGCAGGTATTGGGGATTGGACTCAGAGGCACATTACCACTGAGCTACATCCCCAGCCCTTTTTAAATTTTTATTTTGAGACTGGGCCTCACTGAGTTGCTTAGGGCCTCACTGTGTTGCTGAAGTGATCCTTGAACTTGTGATCCTCTTGCCTCAGCCTCCTGTGTGTCTGGGATTGCTGCATGCACACTGCACCCAGCACACATAACTTTTAAAAATATGAGTGTAGTATGGACAAAGAATAAAGTAGAGGTTCCTAGACCAATCTGGAGACTATAACAATAATCAAAAATAAAAAAATTCCATATTTGAAAAATTTCAAACTAGAACAAATATAAGTACACATTCAGTAATATTGTAAAAAGGCTTCTTATTACAAACAACGCCTATGAAGGTATCAAAATATATCTAAGATTTTCATGTACCACCAGGCTCTGTGGTACATGCCTGTAATTCCAGCAACTCTGGAGGTTGAGACAGGAGAATTCTAAGTTTGAGGTCAACTTGGGCAAATTAGAGAGACCCCCATCTCAAAATAAAAAGAGCTGGGGATGTAGTTCAGGAGTAGAGTGCCCCAAGGTTCAATACCCAGTACCTCTAAAAGTAAAAAGATTTTCTATGAAGACTTTATCCCAACATCACCTATGTTCTGTTCCCCATCATGATTTTACTCACTATGAATATAAAATGTGATAAAATTTGGTCAAATCAACACAATGAAAGTATAATATATGACACTTTTTCTTATTTCTTGCAATAGTTTACAAATCAAACCAGTTAACACTTGTGGAAAATTTACAGTCACAAAAAACAAACAAACAAAAAAAAAAAAACCTGAATGATTTCTGGAAGGCATAAGATAAATTCAGAGCTTAGCCAAAGAAATAATTCACATTTCATACTTACCATTCCAAGGCTCATCACACTACTTATCCTGCCTTCTTTTCTCCTTCCAGTTTTTGTCTCATATGTTTTTAAAAAGACTACTTGTCCAGATTCCCTGCATTTAACTAGTTTTTAAAGGACTGGGAAACATGTAGGGATGAATTAAACCTTTGTGTATCAAGAGGGGCATGTGCTTTTGAGAGTCTCCTCAGAAAAGTATCCTGGCTACTTGGAGGCTTTTGTGGTAAGGTTAGGGAACCCTTTTAGAGGATACCTTTGAAGAGAAACAGTGGAGCCTCCCAGGGTTGTGAATCAAAGCTATTTTTTTTTAAGCAGAAAATGATTAATCTTTGTCCTTGGTGTGTTCGTGGGCTCTGTCTCCTAAACACTTTTTGTATTTTCTTTAAATAATCTCACCCCTCCTGTTGTGAATTTCTACAATGTACTACAAAATCTGCACTCTTCCTGTTTGGGGAGGAATTACCTGAAAGGAAAACAATGATGTGCTATTTTTGGCAAACAAAGACTCATGGCTGACTCAGTGGTCATTAAGTCACCACCTTTGGTTAGTTTTTAAAGGGTTGGGGTTGGGGTACCATCCACTATTCATTCCCTACTCAGGGAATTCTGGTTGATAATTTAGTCAGTCTGTGTGGAACCAGACCCTGAAGCCATTTCTGGCTTTGGAATTGCTCCTGGTGGGAACCCCAGTGGTACTGGCCTTAGTAGTCCATTCCAAAGGACAGAGAGCCAACTGGCTTAGCCACATAGGGGGTACATTAAAAGTATCTTTCTCCTTCTCCAAATAGGTTGCATTGGGTTGGGCAACCAAGATGAAGTCTTCAAAAAGAAAGCAGAAATAATTGCCGTTAAATCCTATTTAATGTATTTACTTTAAAATACTGGGTATGATTTGCCTTGAGCTCAATAGCTACTTCCAGAAACTGAATCCAGAATGGAAGATTCCATCCACAATCCCTCTCTTGGCGGCCAAACACTCAACACACAGGAAATGTAACACAAGCACAGCCAAATTCAGTGCTTGAGCTGTTTGGTCCAGATGACCTGGTCTAAAAGCAAAACTCAGCAGAGGCCTGGAGGGAGTGCTTCTGCGTACAGACATTCAGAAATGTTTTCTGGGCCACACTGAGGAATAAAGTGGTTCAACTATTCTAAAAATGTAAAACAAAGCTATATTGGCACTTACAATCTTTCAGTCAAACTAGTATTTTATGTTTCTCAATTTCATCTGCATTCACTTTTAGTGGAGTCAGAAGTAGAAGAAATAGTATTAGGCAAAAGTGTCAAGAGCCATCCATGGGTTGCATGTGGGTCACCGCGCATGGAAGCCTCGTGGATAGAGACATCTGGTGTCTGGGAATAGCCAGCGGACATTCCCTCTGGTCAATTGCTCAGGGACAATTTGAATCTCTTTCCCGCTCTGCTGTGACCCACACAGCACCTGAGATGGGTGTGACCTGCCAAGATGTCAATCAACCTGCTGACTACAAGACATCAGGAAGCAAAACTCCACCATTGAAACCTTATCCCTGCCTTTTTAAAAAAAAAAAAAAAAATTATTTATTTGCTTTTAGTTGTACACAATGCGTTTTTACGTGGTGCTGAGGATCGAACCTGGGCCGCGCACGTGGTAAGCCAGCGCTCTACCACTGAGCCACAACCCCAGTCCTTATCCCTGCCTTTGATGTACCCCCCCTTAAATAAACCACCAGAGCCATTTTGTCTTTGTCTAATTCCAGAACCCATGTGGACTAGATCTATCAGGAACTTCAATTCCTGTAAATATATTTCTGAGTATCTGTGCTTTGTTATTTGTTAATTAGCTGAGATTGTAAGTTTTAGGGTGGCTTGGATTCCTGGGCAGAAAGAAGACCCCTTATTGATACCCTGGCTGTCATTCTTTCCCTGAAACAAAAGTTTAACTTTGACAAGAAAAAACTTTTTTAGGTTCTTCAATGAATTCTCCACCACCTCTTATTCCACTGTCTTTAAGTTTTATTAATTGTAATGAAACACATTACATCATAATGTGGGAACCCTTCTCATTAGAGGGTCTCCAAGCAAGGCACTGCTTCATCATGGGTTTATTGGCGGGCTGGGCTCAGCATGATGAGCCCAAGTGGGAACAAAGCAAATCTGCCCAATAATTCAGAACCTGAAGAGAAGTTGTGTCTTTCCTTAAAAGCAGCATTTCCACTGCTGAGCTGGGCACCTGCTGACCAGACAAAGAAGGCACCACAGGTGTTGGGAGCCAGGCTGAAAAGAAAGCAGACATCTTGCTTCCTTCACTGTGAACACTCTATTGTCCCTGGTCTCCAAGGCTGTGATACCAGATCCACTGGACAGTCCTAGCTTGGGAAAAGAGAGAAGGCAGGGGGAACAAAAGTGAGGCCAAGGCCAAGGGTAGCTGTGGAAGCCTCTGTCTGGGGAAAATCTCTGGGGAACTCATTCAGCTCCATGACTAGCAAAGCTGCTTCCATCCTCCCCTTCCTGTCCGCTTCCCCTCCATTTATCTCCATCTACATTCTTTCCCCTTCTGAGTCCCTGTTCTGGGCTGATAGGGGCTGGGGGGCGGGGGGTTGGAAAATCAAAACAGAATAGTTTTCACAAACCCTGAAGTTGTTCTTGAAGAGTGCAATCCTAAGGATAGGAACTGAGCATTGTCCTCAAGGTACTGGGGAGATGAGATTTGGAGCCCAGCAATAAGACACTTGAAAATGCTGCTTAAGGAAGGGTAGAACCTTGCCCCCTAACCCCAGCCTCAGCAGACAGATGTTGCTGGCAATCAGGCATCAGCTCAATCTAAGGAAAGCATCCTGAGTCTGAGCTGTCCTAAGGAAAAATGGATTGTGTTGGAGGGTGGCAAGCTCTTGGCCCCTGCCTATGTTTGTCCGAGTAAAGGTTGGATAGCCAACTCCTGGGATTGCTTAACAAGGATCCTTCCAGGCCTTCTAGTCTGAGTCCCCACGGTTTGATCTACTGGGGTGGCATTTCAGACATGATCCTGAAGAACAAGGCCTGGCCTGTCATGAGGACGATGAAGGCGCTGAGGGGACAGGGTAGTGGGAAAAAGTCCTATGATAAGCAAGTTGGGGACTGGAGGTAGGAGAGGAAAGAGGTGGATAGGGCTGCCACAACAAAGTACTACAGTCAGATGGCTTTAAACAGCAGAAATGTACTGACTCCTCCGGAGGCTTTAAGTCCAAAATCATTGTACAGCGGGATTGGCTTCCTTTAAAGGTTCTTAGGGAGAACCTGTTGGAAGCCTCTCCCCTAACTTCTGCCCCGCCCAACTTCTGCTCCGCTCTGCTCTGCTGTTCTTTGCCTTGTAGACCCGTTCCGCCCGTCCTCCCTTATCGCAGGGCGTTCTCCCTGTCTTCTTATGGTATGGATAGGCTGTGATGGTAGTGTCACTTCCCCTTCCTGTCCATTAGCTTCTCCAGTGGTAAAAAAGGTAGGGTATTACAACGTGGGCATTCTACGATTTCACAAAGGCAATATCCTATGATTTCTTAATAGGTCTTTTTAAGGACGATTCCAACGCTGATACTCAATGATTTTACAATAGGGAGTTAAGCTTTCGTGAGGGTTGAATAGGAAGAGGAGACTTAACATTTCTTTGAAAGTCAGCTAATGTCTTTGGGGAGTAAGGTCACCTCTGAGTTTCAGTTTTCCAATCTACAAAAGAAATAACAATACGGCTTCATAAGGTAGTGGGAGAGGAGGCTGCTTGAGAGATGTGCAAGTCTGCGGAAGCCAGCCGGGAACTTCACCTAAGGTTCGCGTGAACTCCTAGCGCCGCGCTGGGGTGAGGTGCGCAGAGCCTAAGTGCAAAGAGGGCGGGGCTAGGAAGCCGGCTTTGTTCTTGCCACGCCCCCTCCCTAGATATCGCGAGAGGGCGGGCCCGCTTGGCTTCGGCGTCGGCGTCGCTACCCGGCTGGGGCTGTAGGCCGGCCTCTCTCCTCGGTCGGTGGGTGAAGTGCTGGCGGCGGAGGGCCACCAGCCGCGCGGCGTTGGCTGTGCTGTTGGGGTCGTTGTGTCTTGACAGCGACGCTGGTAGTCCTTTCCGCGACAGCGGGTGCGGCCGTGTTAGCCCTAAACGGGCTCCGCGGCTGTCTGGCGGGTCTCTGCTAGCGCCCGACCTTCTCTTCCCGGACCCCACGCCAGCAGCGACCCTGAGCCGACACCCGGAACGACCGGCAATGGCGGCCTCGACGGCCTCGCACCGGCCCATCAAGGGGATCCTGAAGAACAAGACGTCTACGACTTCCTCGGTGGTGGCCTCGGCCGAGCAGCCCCAACGGAGCGTTGAAGAGGAGCTGAGGTGAGAGCCGGAAGGGACGGCCTGGGAAGCCCCTCCTTCCCGGGCGGGCTAGCGCCCGCGCCGCCTCTGTTTACCGACCCCGACCTGTTCGCTGTCGGCGGGAGAGGCGTCTGAGCGGATAAGGCGCCGCCGGCTTGGCTCCTCCGGCCCGCGCCGGGTGGAGTGATTGCAGAGAAGGCAGGAACTATGGCATTATCGTTCGTTTCATTTTTTAAAGTATGTGTGCATATATAATATCTTTAAGCAAACATAGTCTTTGAACTTTGCACAATTGGCAACGTGAGAGAATCAAATTCATATTTCAAAGCTTCGCCTCTTAAGCTTTTATTATTTCTTAACTTGATCTTGGAGGCATCTAAAATTTTTCCATAGGAAAAGTATATTTTACCTTTAGGATCTAGAGTCAAGCTGATACACTTCTCAAAAGAAAAGACCATTTGCAAGTTTCGTGCCACTCATCACTGAGTTCCTGGTTTGTCGTTATCTTTACACTGAGAGAAACCAAAATTTTCCAAGTCCTTCATCTGTGTTTAATGGAAAGTTATTTATTGATAAATATTTATGCATCTGCAACTAGATTTTGGGTGCTTTCTAGTTTTTGCTCCTGTTAAGACGTACCAGGTTCAGAACAGTTCAGAGAAGAGCAAGTTGAGATGGTCACTATTAAGTAGTGTGTGTAATGTAAATAACTGGCAACAAGCCAAGGTCCATTAGTAAGAGCTGTGAAATATTAATTATGGTGCATTTGTACAATGGAACATTATGCTAGCCTTCAGAAAAAAAATGAGAGGCATTTTGTGTACAGAGAAAGAGATCGTAGGTACCATGCTCAATGAAAAAAAGATGTTGCAATGTAGTATCTATAGTATAAAATATACTCCTGGGTTAGAAGTGTAAGGGATCATGGATGTTATAGGATATTGAAACTATAAGGACTGCATTCTGGAAATAAGGCCTAAAAAGGTTATCATTGAAATGTTATTCATAAAGCTAAAATACGGATGTTTATGAAATCTTTTTGTTGTTGTTGTTTGTTGTTTGTTTTTTTGGTACTGGGGATTGAACTCAGGTTCACTCGACCACTGGGCCACATCCCCAGCCCTTTTTTGTATTTTATTTAGAGACAAGGTCTCACTGAGTTGCTAAGTGCCTTGCCATTGCTGAGGCTGGCTTTGAACTCGTGATCCTCCTGCCTCAGCCTCCCAAAGTGCTGGGAGACTGAACCAGGGCATTCCTGTATGAAGGATCTAATTTAGGACCATAAAAGGAACTATTATTTGATGGAGGCAAATATTTATGGGGATTTTTGTTACCTTGAAGAAAGTACTAACTAGCAGTGTAATTTAAAATGGTGGCCTTTTAAGATCAGAAAGGACATTAATTCCCCTTTACATACACACTCCTTTGGACACTTGAATTTTATGTTCTCTCAAAGACAATTTTCCAGTCTTTATTTGGAGAAACTGCTTTAAATGAGAGATTTGAGTGTGTCATGGTTTAGACAGGTCATGGGATTAAAAACACAATCTTATTAGAACATAACTATAGCAGGAACACCAAGATAATAAAAAGTAAATAAAATAACTACAGAACACTCAAATGCAGCTTTAAGAGTATTCAGCAGCAGGAATATGGTTCTCACTGGCTTTTATGTTATTTAGCTGTTTAGTGTGAGCTTCATTTTGTCCAGCTATCATGTGTCTTATTCTTTTCCTCTTAACTCTGTTTCCTTAACTTCTCTGAGTTTTGATCTGCTGTAACCCATGACTCCACTCTAGGGTTAGCCTCTCTGTAATTGACTGGCATTTAGATCCAGATTTTTACTATACTACACTGACTCAACTAGGTACAATCGTTTCTTCTATAGTCACTTATGGTAGGGCAGACTCACTCAAAAGGGATTTTTGCAAGGTGGGGGACTAACTTGAATAGTGAGAGGGTTATAACCTTGTTTTCAAAGAGATCTACTAAGCCCTAATTCATTGAGGTTCACAGTGTTTAGTTTCAGGTGGCAAAAGGAAATGAGCTCTTTCGTGATCAGTGTTATATGACTATAAAGCACAGAAAGGAATTATATTAGTAATACAGTATACATTATTATTTAGGTTACAGCTCATACAAGCAATATTAGTAACTTTATGAGAGCTGTTTTGAACAGAAACAATAAAAATAAAGCTGAACACATTTGAAGCAAACTCTCTGTAGTGTTTATGTTCCCTCACATAGGATTCCAACATTCCCCACCTTGTATAAAAAGAACTGAAATTAATAGCTCTTGCAATTTACAATGCACTTAAAATTCAGACGCTCATAAACATAATGTAATGGTCTACGTGAAAATGATCAAAGAATATGAGGCAGAAATCTAAGTTGATTGTCATTACTTGCAGTAATTATGTTCTATAAAGTCCTTACAGGTGCTAAATTAGTAAGTACTGAACCCTTGTTCCCAGGGGAAGTGTGGGATTTGGTTCCTACAAGCCTCTAGTCACATTTTCATCAACTGATCAATATATAACCTTGGTTTTTGTGTGTTTCTGTTTAAGGACATCTTATTTAACGTATTGATTCATTAGCCTTAAATTCATGGCCAATAGCACTCTTAACTCTTACCTGGAAAAAGTTTTACCAAGTCACGTGACAGCTTTATTCTTAAGAACACTAACCAGCACTTTATTCTTGGGAGCCATTCACCAGTAAAAATTCAAAAAACATGGTACTAGCTGGGTGTTGCGGTACACACCTATAATTCCAGCAACTTGGGAGGTTGAGGCCAGCGTTGTCAACTTAGCACCACCCCATCTCAAAAAAAAAGGGCTGAAAATGTAGAGCGCCCCTGGGTTCAGTTCCCAGTACTGCAAAATAAAACAAAAACAAACAAACAAAAAAAAAAACATGGTGCTAAATAGACCATGAAAAAGATACTTTTACAGTACAAAAGTTGAAAGAAGTCCGAGCATTGCCTTTTGGCTTCAACTGGGAATATGTACAGTGAACAACTCAAAATTTTTTTAGTCTGTGTTTGTGAGCAACCACTAAAGCACCTCCAATACTAGTTTTAGGATTGAGAATAAATTTGAGCAAGTAAATGAATCCCCAAATAGAGAATGCACAAATAATGAAGAGGAACTCTACCTTCTGTTGGTGCCTTTATTGTGTAAAATGCAGTTGTTTCATCTCTGTCCTGTTATTCTATATAGAGATTTATTACCAAGAGTTTTTTTAAAGGGAAAAAATTAAAACACTTCAAATATGTATGTTCTTAATTCATATACATATGTACTAACATCACATAACTTTCAAGGTTCAATATACACATAAAGTGAGGTGTATAAATTTGAGGTTCATATCTCAAATAGTCTTTAGCACTTTTATTTTTTGATCCAGTTCTAGTTAGAACTAATCAAGCTGTCAGTAGTGGGCTTTTTAGTTGACTAAGTGCTGTTGTTTTCTTATAGTTCTCTTTATACTTTGCAGTGGTTCTTTTTAGTTTCAGTGAGTAATTTCTTCAGGTACCATTTGTTTGGTTCCATTTTTTGAGGGTTAATTAAAACCAGTTATTGCCAGTTATGATTATAAGATGCCATCCATTTTAACATGTATTTTATTCAGAGATATTAAAGTGTGAAAATGTTCGTTTTGAAAATATGACATTATGCATTATGAATAAGTAAATAAATAATTTTTTAAAAAAAAAGAAAATATGATATTAAATGTTACTAAAGCCTGTGATGTGAGAAGTATTGTAGTTTAGTGCTTAATCTGGTACCAGATTACCTAGGTTCAGATCCTGCCTGCCACTCATTAGCAGATTTTATTACCCCTGATTTTCAGTGAGCTCTTTTTATCTATGCCTTTTTAAGTATTAAATGAGTTAATAAATTTAAAGTGTTTAACCCTAAACTGTTACTCGATTACTCTGTTAGTTGAGAATAATAGAAATTTAGAACTCTTAATTTTCTCCACATTTCAGGTTGTTTTTACACTCTCTTTTGGAGTCTGCTACTCTGTTCAATCTGACTTCTATAGTAGTCTTAGATAATACAGGTAAATTCAGCTTCAAAATTTTGTGCTTGGATTTCCTTTGATATAATGTAAGATATAAGCATGCTCCAACTTTGTTTTTCTGCCTATTAAAGGGATATGGAATTATAGTCAAAGCCTTGTTGAGTAAAATAAAGTTTGTTTTCTAAAAGTTACTTTTTGCTTTCTTGTGATAGTTTCTATTGTTATGTCTTACTTCAACTGTTCAGTAGTGGTATCAGGCTTCAAAGTCTTATGCTTTGTCAACCTATGTTGGATCTTCACTAAAAGAAAGATTCATTTATTGAAATGTGCAATTAGAAGTTTAACACCTTGAAACAAAATCTGCCATTCCATTCCAATCATAGAACTATCAAGTAAGTGACAAGAAGTACAAGTAGTTCTTTGAGGTGGTATCTTATTAGCTAAACAGAGTAAAAAATGGTGACTTTTTCAGGACCAGATTTAGGCTGTAGGAAAACCAGTTACCCAGGGTGGAGGGAGGAAACTGAAACCAGCAGATGCTTTCACCATCACAGCAGAGCTGCCATGTAAGTGGTGGTGCCCCTATTTTTGTCTGCAGAGATGTCAAAAGAAGTCATATAGTTCATGATGGTATTGGGATTAAATTCAGGTTTGCTCCTTGAGTTTTGTTTCTCCATAGCTAGTGTTATTTCTACCAAAACTTTAGGGGTGCTAATTTCCATACCCAGTGGTCTCTGACAGTTTCTTTTTTTCACTAACTTTTTACCTAAAAGTTTCTAGCATTTTTTTGAGCCTTTTTTTTTTTTTTTTTTTTTTTTTTTTTTTTTTTTAATCTGGGGATTGAACCCAGGGGATGCCAAGCCACATCCCCAGCCCCTTTTTTGTTTTATTTTGAGATAGGGTCTGCCTAAGTTGCTTAGGACCTCACTAAATTGCTGAGGCTGGCCTTGAATTTGAGATCCTCCTGCCTCAGCCTCCCCAATGGAATTATAGGCATACACCACCACCATGCCTGACTGGAACTTTGGGGTTTATACCCTTACTTTAAAATGCTTGTGTTTGTAAGATGATTATCTTTTTTGGATAAGAACAATTCTAAGGATTTCTTTTTCTCTTATGTTAAGGAAATGCAGAGGTTGACTATTACTCTGAATATATAAAACTTTTAATTTCCATTTACAGTGGAAAGTAATAAATGACAGACTGGGGAAATTTGGGTTTTATATATTTTAATGTGGTTATTTATGTAAATCTACAGAATTCACTCAAATTTACAGGAGAAAATTACCAATAGATAGTCAAAAGATATAAACAATTCACACAAGGAAAGCAAAATAAGCATTTGTCATTTACTAGAAAATGAGCAAAGAAATACAAAACGGCATTTAAATACTATTTTATACCTGCTGAAGTGTAAAAACAAACCCACAGATGCTCATCCCTAGCAATGTTTTAGTGATTATTGGAGACATCACAAATAGTCTTCTCTGTTAAAAGCTGTATAGGAAGCTGGGTGCGGTAACAAATGCCTGTAGTTCCAGCTAGTTGGGAGTATGTGGCAGGAGCAACACTTGAGTCTACCAGTCTCTGGTACATAACAAGAATCTGCTGGTAGCTCAGTGGTTGAGTGTTCCCAGAACACAGGATTGGATCCCCAGTACCATCTCCCCCCCTCCCCAAAAAAAGGCTGTATAGCAGGATAGAGCTATACCACAAAGCCTTTGATAAATTTTAACCCAGAAACACCATCCTAGCAAATTGTCCTAAAATTATCAGTGAATAGAATATGTGTAGATACACATAGATAAATAGGAAAATCTTGCATTCGATTTAAATATCTAAATTTGGTATATTTTATTATGTTATAATAATTAAAGATGTTTTATTATGTTATTTACCTAGGTTTTTAAAGTTTTTTTTTTTTTAATGCAATCATTAAGAAGGTTAAAAACTAGCCAGGTGTGTTGGCAGATGTGTTAGCAGATGCTTATAATCCCAGCTGAGGCAAGAGATCAAGAATTTAAGACCAACCTGGGCAACTTGGCAGGACCCTCTCTCAAAATGCAATAAAAAGGGCTGAGGGTGTAGCTCACTGATGGAGCACCCTTGGATTCAAACCCCAGTACTGAAAAAAAAAAAAAAAAAAAGTAAAAAAGAAAACTATTAATGGCTTGGGGTGCTTGGATTGTGCTTATTAAATTTTAGTCTTGATTTTAAGAAAGACAATTTCAACTGTGTCGTATAGTTATTTTTCTTCTGTCATCTTGCAAAACAGATTTATAAGGTATTAATGTCCCTTCCCTTTATTAGAGGTCTATCTTCATTCTTTTTCTATTGTAAATAATGATGATAAGTTGTCCTTATTAATTCATTTATCATTTAGGAATAACTTGTTTTATGTTGGTTAGGAAGCAGTCAACACAATCATTAATGTTTATTTTTAAAATATTTTCTTGTAATATGCATCCAGAAAAGTATATTAAATGTAAAGTTAAAGTTTTAAGAAATTAATAAAAAACAATCACCTTTGTATCTACCATTCTGATCAAGAAAGGAAATGTTTCTGTCACCTCAGAAATGTCCCTGCCACTTCAATCAGTCTTCTCCTTTCTCTAAATAGAAATAATTATTCTGACTTTTGTGATAATTACCTAAATACACATCCCTACACTCTAGTTTTACCTGTTTGCCCATGATATAAATGGAGATATCCTAGTTTTCCTTCACAGTATCTTTAATAGAAAATATTTATTAGGAGGGAACATTTAGTTACAGTGTTAGTTTCCCTTATTAATTGGATTGTTTCTTTCACAAACTCTTAAAACTTGTATTTGGCCAGATGCAGTGGCACAGGCCTGTAATTCCAGCAACTCAGGAGGGGTGGGGTATGAGGATCATAAGTTTGAGGCCAGCCTAGGCAATTTAGCAAGATCCTCTCTCAAAATAAAAAGTGCTAGAGTAGCTGGGTGCGGTGGCACACGCCTGTAATCCCAGCACTTTGGGAGGCTGAGGCAGGAGGATTGCGAGTTCAAAGCCAGCCTCAGCAATGGCGAGGCACTTAGCAACTCAGTGAGACCCTGTCTCTAAATAAAATACAAAAAAGGACTGGGGATGTGACCCAGTGGACGAGTGCCCCTGAGTTCAATCCCCAGTACCACAAAAAAAAAAAAAAAAAAAAAAAAAAAAAAAAATGCTAGAGTGCTGGCCTTCCCTGTATGAAGCCCTGGGTTCGATTCCCAGTACCCAAATTTTTTAAAAAATCTTTTTTTCATTATCCTATGAATCAGAATACCCTTGACTATTTCTCTTATCTTAAATCTTAGTGTGTCTCTTTTCACTGTTTCCCTAGAATGTGGCAAACCAGATAATTGGCTTTCTAAGTCAAAAAATTTTTAGGTGATAAAACTGTTTACCAAAATTAAATGTCTGAAACTAGATTTAATTGGAAATAGAAAGCAGATTGTTTTTTTAAAAGTGCTCATTCTGTGTGTGGCAGGCCTTAAGTCTAAATCATTTCAATTTTGAGTATGGCATGGCAAAGGTAGAAGGAAATTCAGTAAAAGCGCAGTTGAAACTTCTTTTCAGGATGCCATATCTGAACCTGTCCTCTACTGTGCCAAGTGAAATCTTGTTTCAGGATTCTTTTTTGCTCTACTGGGGCTTGAACCCAGGGATGTTCTGCCACTGAACTACATCCCCAGCCCTTTTTACTTTTTTTTTTTTTTTTTAATATTTATTTATTTACTTTAGTTGTACACAATGCAATGCATTTATGTTTATGTGGTGCTGAGGATCGAACCCGGGCAGCGCACGTACGAGGTGAGCGCTCTGCTGCTGAGCCACAACCCCAGCCCCCTTTTTACTTTTTATTTAGATATTCTCCCTAAGTTGCTGAGGCTTGTGTTGAACTTTGGATACTTGTATCTCAGTCTCCTGAGTCACCAAGATCAGGTGTGTGCCATCTCACCTGGCTTTGTTCAGGACTCAACCCAAGATTTCATTTTTAAATCATAAAAACTCCTTATATTTGTGTGGTACTTCTGTAATTTGGTTTTACAAACATCATTTCAGTTGATTCACTCAACAATTCTAAATCATAAAAACTGTTATTAAAACTCACCTCTTATTATAATGTCCGTGTAGAGTAAACATAGCCCAAGAGAAAATATTTACTGAGTTTGTCTATAGTCACAGGACTAGTGAAGGATAACTGAAATTTAAACCTTAAATGTTTGTCTCCTAGTTAAGTTTTTCTTTGTTTTGTGCCATAATACCAGTTATTACTGGGATAGAAGCTTAGGCATCTGTGGAAATGAATATGATTAAAGCAAGATCCTTTTTCCTCAGTCTAGTTTGGTCAAGTGACTCTCTTTGGGTATTTGTGACATTTAAATTTGTTAGTTGAAAATTCAGGTGAATGAAGTGGATAATGAGTTCTATGCTGAATGAATACCAAAGCATTTGAAATGCTATTTCTCTGCTTAAAAATAATGACTCATAGCCGGGCGCGGTGGCGCACACCTGTAATCCCAGCACTTTGGGAGGCTGAGGCAGGAGGATCGCAAGTTCAAAGCCAGCCTCAGCAATGGCGAGGCACTTAGCAACTCAGTGAGACCCTGTCTCTAATAAAATACAAAAAATGGCTGGGGATGTCATCCAGTGGACAAGTGCCCCTGAGTTCAATCCCTGGTACCACACACACACACACACACACACACACACACACACACAAAGATTCATGTGTCTTAAGTTTTTCTTACAAGCTTTGAAGGTTTTGACCATTTCATGGTGAAAAACTAGGCAATTTCTGAAGTTGATTTTTGGAGAAAAACGGGAGTTGTAGTTTGGATCACCTGTGGAATATCAGTGCCAACCTAGGCCTGTTGAGAAAATGAATGGTAATTAAGACTTGAAGCTTAATCAAAAGTGCTTAGTTTGGCTGCACTGGAATGTTATTCAGTTTTAAAAAAATTCTGACTCAATCTAGAACATAGTTGAACCTTTTAGACATTATGCTAAAAAGACAAATTCTGTATGATTTCACTGATGTGCGATACCTAGAGTAGTCAAATTCATAACAACAGAAAGTAAAATGGTGGTTGCCAGGATCTGGGGGCGGGGGAGGAATGGGGAGTTAGTGTTTCATAGGTGTAGAGTTACAGTTGGGGAAGATGAAAAAGTTTTTGGAGGAGGATGGTGGTGATTATGTGAATATGCTTAATGCCACAGGATTACACTTTAAAATGGTTGAAATGGTGGAACTGCATGTTATGTATATTTTTACTGCAATAAATATTCTTAGTCTGAAATGTGGACACTGAGTCTTAGGGTAGAAAGCAAGAAAACAAAAAGTCACACTTACCTGCTAGAAGTGGATGTGTAATTGTTGAAGTGACTCTGGAAACCCATTTGAGAACATGAAGAAGGGAATGTGGTATTAAGTATGCCATTCTTGGAGAGTGTTTCAGCATTTAGGAAATCAAAAATATGTACAGTAAAATCTATCCAATTTGGACCAAATACAGAAAGGGTGATTTGAATCAGTGTTTAAAATTTACATTGATTTTTAAAAATTAGTTTTATTTTTAATTACATAACGAAATTCACAAACTGTATAATGTAAAAAAATACTATTGACTGGTAGACTTTTGAGGCCCTTTCTAATGGGTGGATAAGAATTTATAATTAAGGCATTTAATTATTAAGCGCCTTAGTAGTTGCATAAACACTTTATTGAACGGATACTATCAGGTATTCCTAAAGCATTTCTGTTTCCCTTAAGTAAATCCTAATTTTCTAGGTTAAAGGCAGATTAAGCTATAATTTTTTTTTTTTTTTTTTTTTTTTTGGTGGTACTGGGGATTGAACTCAGGGGCACTCGACCACTGGGTCACATCCCCAGCCCTTTTTTATATTTTTTATTTAGAGACAGGGTCTCACTGAATTACTAAGTGCCTCGCCATTTGCTGAGGCTGGCTTTGAACTCACGATCCTCCTGCCTTAGCCTCCCAAAGTGCTGGGATTATAGGCGTGCGCCGCCGCGCCCAGCATTAATCTATAATTTTATTCTAAATTTTAACTTTAATTTTGATTTAGAATTTGATGAGGTTTTCTCTGTAGTTTTATATTCTCATTCATTATGTTCTGATTTGTAATGGATATCCCTGAAGAAAATATGCCAAGAAAATATTTGTTATGTATTTTTAAAAATATTTATTTATTGTAGTTGGACACAATACCTTTATTTTATTAATTTATTTTTACATAGTGCTGAGGATTGAACCCAGGGCCGCACATGTGGCTCTACCACTGAGCCACAACCACAGCCCCATGTTATATATATTTTTTGATCAGTTACTGGTATCTAGTAAATCAAAAATATGTAAATAGTGTGATTCAGCAATGGTGAATTTTAATTGTTAATCATTTCTATACACCAGATAAAGTCTAAGCATATGATAGTGTTTTGAATGCCAAATGTATATTCTGAATACTTTGCTTATAACCTATGGATACTAAGTGTTCTTTTTGTCTTTATTTTAGTAAAAAATCCCAGAAGTGGGATGAAATGAACATCTTGGCAACATATCATCCAGCAGACAAAGACTATGGTTTAATGAAAATAGATGAACCAAGCACTCCTTACCATAGGTAATATTACCACAGACATTATTCCTTAAACTTATTTCCATCTTACATTGATTGCTGATTTGATAATAGCTGATTTGAATTTCTGTTTTATTTCATATTACTAGAGCACTAGTTAATAACACAGTTGCATAATTTTTTATTAGTAGCATATATGTCACTTTAAAATTCTGAATGCCATTTTGTACATTAATAGTAAACATGTATTTGTTGCACCTTAGTGGTTGTTAGTTGCTAGTGGTGCACACAGATTAGTGAGCTTTACCTTTCTTGACAGGAAGATGATATTTGGGTTTGTTTACTTCCCAAGTAGAAATCAGGGACTTATTCTGTTGCTTTGCAGAAAAGAATAACTGCATAGATATTAACTCTTTTCTAACACACTGAAAGACAGATGGTTATTATTATTACCTCATTACTACTTTTTCATATTCTTATCTACCCCTACCATCACTGCTCCCATATCCATAGAGGAGATTGAATGTTTTACACTGAGCTATATCCCCAGCCACCCCTGCTCCCCTGCCTTTTTTGAGACCAGATCTTGCTAAGTTGCTGAGGCTGCCCCTGAACTTGGGTTCCTTCTGTCCTAGCCTCCTGAGCAACTGGAGCTGAAATTATAGGCCACTGCACTTAGCTCACATTCTTTCTTTTCTCTCTCTCTCTCTCTCTCTCTCTCTCTCTCTCTCTCTCTCTCTCTCTTTTAGCTTACTTAATATAGTTCATATAATTACATTGCGATTTGGGGCAGTTTTGAGTCTCAAAATTTTTTTAATGAATTAGGAAATGATTTTGTGCAGCAGTATCTAATACGACAACAAAAATACTGTACCAATAATCATGAGAAGATGGATATTCTAAATAAATTTAATATGTAAATAAGATTCTGCCCTAATTGTATTGAAAAATGAAGATTCCTAGGACTAAAATAATTTGTCATTGAAATAAAAACAAATTTATAAGTCACCATTAAAATAGAGATTAAAAAATACTGTATTTTAAACCAATGGATGAAAACTTTAGAATTTGATACTAACAAAACAAGAAGATATTAAAGAATGTGACTAGGATAAGAAGAAATTATGAAATGGTTACAGATAATGATGCTCAATACTAATGAAGTTTGAGGAAAGACATGAAAAAGTTCATACCTTCTAATTATAGGTATATACTTTAAAACATATTTTATTGAACCAGAATCCAAAATCAGGGCTTTCTTTGTTCTTAGTAAATGTGATAGCCATGCCTTACTTACCTGTGTTAGTTGGAGATAATTGTCCTAAAATAATTCAGATTGGACATGATTTAAGAAAAAAAATGCAGCCATTATTATGCTTGTTCATATCTGATGGATCTAAATGATGGGGTATTTGACTTTCATTTTGCGTTACCCATATCTTTATTCTAAGAGTTGCTGAAAGGTTTGTTGGTCCCTAAATAATTGAAGCTGTATGTATACACAGATATATATTCTCAGCTTTTATCAGTTCATAGCTTGGTTTTACCATTCCTTTCATGAGTTCTATTTCTTTCTTTCTTTTTTTTTTTAAATGTTTTTTTAGTTGTTGATGGACCTTTATTTTATTTATTTATATTGGTGCTGAGAATTGAACCTAGTGCCTTACACATGCTAGGCAAGTACTCTACCACTGAGCTACAACCCCAGTCCTCTATCCAGTCCTCTATTTCTTTTTAAGTGTTTTTGTTTGGGGGTTTTTGTTTTTGTTCTTGGGGTCTTTTTTGTATTGTTTTTGTTTTTATGTGCTTGGTACTGGGGATCAAACACAAGGGCACTACCACTGAACTATATATATTCTTAGCCTTTTAAAAATTTTTTTTAATATTTATTTATTTACTTTAGTTGTACACAATGCAATGCATTTATGTTTACATGGTGCTGAGGATCGAACCCGGGTTGCGCACGTGCGAGGCAAGCGCTCTGCCACTGAGCCACAACCCCAGCCCCCTTTTAAATTTTTTTATTTTGAGACAGGGTGTCACTAAGTTGCCCAGTCTGGTGATCCTTCTGCCTTTAGCCTCTGGAGTCACTGGGATTACAAGTATGCACCACTACAGTTGGCATTTTTAAGCATTTTATTTAATAGAAGATAATTTTTATAAAAAGAGCATGTTACACTACTAAGAATCTCACACTATTTAGTATGCAAAAAGTTATTGTTTTTATATGCATATAACACAATCTGTAAATTTTATAATATAACCTAGAAGTTTCTTGTAGAATGTGTCTATAAATTAAGAAATTGTGTATATTTTACTCTACTCTGCTTAATTAAATCCAGCAATGTAAATGAGCTTAAATTCACCATCTTTTGGTTTAAAAAAAAAAAATCATCTAAATTATAGCCCTTCTCTCCTTAACCAGAGAATGTACAAACCAGCAAATTTTTATATATAGTTGAGTTTTGCTTCATATACATTCAGTGGCTTGAGAATTAAGAGTGTCCTCCCCCCCCCCCCCGTTTTTTTTTGTTTGTTTGTTTGTTTTTTAAGAATTTTTTCACAAGGGGCTGGGGTTGTGGCTCAGTAGTAGAGCTCTTGCCTCACACATGTGAGGCACTGGGTTCGATCCTTAGCACCACATAAAAATAAACAAAATAAAGATATTGTGTCCATGTATAACTAAAAAAATTTAAAAACAAAGAATTTTTTCACAATACCTTTATTTTTATTTATTTTTATGTGGTGTTGAGGATCGAACCCAGTGCCTCACAAGTGCTAGGCAAGCACTCTACCCCTAAGCTATGACTTCGGCCTCAAGGATGCCCTTTTTTTTTTTTTTTCAAATATTTACTTATTTGCTTTAGTTGTACACAATGTGTTTTACTTTTGTGTGTGTGTGTGTGTGTGTGTGTGTGTGTGTGTGGTACCGGGGATTGAACTCAGGGGCACTCGACCACTGGGTCACATCCCCAGACCTGTTTTGTATTTTATTTAGAGACAGGGTCTCACTTCTCACTGAGTTGCTAAGTGCCTCACCATTGCTGAGGCTGGCTTTGAACTCGCGATCCTCCTGCCTCAGCCTCCCAAAGTGCTGGGATTACAGGCGTGTGCCACCACGCCCGGCTGCATTTTACTTTTACGTGGTGCTGAGAATTGAACCCGGGCCATGCACGTGCTAGGCGAACACTCTACCGCTGAGCCACAACCCCATCCCCAAGGATGCCCATTTTTGCGGGGACATGAGGCATATTTTTCCCTAGATAAAAGAATGAAAAAATTAAAATAGCTTTCAAACTTCCTGAATTAGGTGTTCAATATCTAATTTTGTTATTTTACCTAGTCTTATGTCTGCATAGATCATTTGTCTCTGTCTTTATAGATATATATATATATATATATACACATATATTTATATTTTAAGATGTTGGTGGACCTTTATTTTATTCATTTATTTATATGCAGTGCTAAGAATTGAACCCAGTGTCTCACACATGCTAAGCAAGCACTCTACCACTGAGCCACAACCCCAGCCCTTGTCTCTGTCTTAATGGTTATGTGTAAATACATATTCTAAAACCAGACAAAAGTTTATTTTCATTATTTGTTTTATCCCATTGGGTGTAATAATTGAAACTTCATAATCTTACCAAATGATTTGAGTTTTTGTATATATTTTTCATGGTTGCTTTTTTTTTAATCAGTTTTTTTCTTAATTGGTGCTATACTTTCAGGGTTTTTGTTTTTTGGTTTTTGGTTTTTTTCTTCAGTGTTAGGGATTGAACCCAGGACTTCATGCATACTAGGCAAGCACTCGACCACATAGCTACATCCCCAGTCAATGCTGTACTTTGAAATAATTATGTGGAAACACTATAACCTTAAGTCTCAAAAATTTGATAACAGAGTAGTAAATATATTGATATTTTAATTAGGTTGATAGAGTTATGAGTTCTTAACTTTTTCTAATTGAAAAATAATTTCACGTGCTAATTACAGCATGCTTGTCATCCTAGTATGATAGGTGAGGATGAAGATGCATATAGTGATTCAGAAACCACTGAAGCCATGACTCCAGATGTCTTAGCTAAGAAGTAAGTAGTAAAGCACCTTCACTTATGTAGTTTTTAATTGTACAAAGTTATATTTTACATTGCTTTACTTCTGTAAGTATAAAAACTTAAGTTTATGTAGTTTTCGTGGATTCAAAGGGTTGGGGGAGCAGTTCTGGGGAATTAAATTCAGGGTCATGTATGCTAAGCATATGTTGTGCCACTGAGCAACATCCCCAGTCCCTGTCTAGAATTTTCATACCAACTGTTACAGTCTAATTTCATGAGACTCAAAAGTTGATTAAGACAAATAATATAAGTATATTACAGTCTTAACTTCTTTGTAAATGATTGTTATATAGATTAACTGCTGCTGAAGGCTCAGAACCAAAGTATCGGGCTCGGGAACAAGAAAGCAGTGGAGAGGAGGATAGTGAACTTACACCTGAAGAACAAGGTAATTTATTTCCTTTTCTGCTTTCAGCATGAAACTAATAATTTTTGCAAAAAAAAAAAAAAATCCATTATTTGCCTCAAAATAAAATATAAAACAGCAGAGAATGTAGCTCAGTGGTATAGCAGCCCTGGGTTCAATTCCCAGTACCACTTAAAAAACAAACAAAAAAAAAGCAGCAGTGTCATATAAGAAGATGGAAAGCAGCATTTTTATAATTCACATTCTGCGTGTGTGAGTTTATTGTATAATGTTTTCCCCCCGATTTGAAATATTCCGGAGACATTTTTGTCTTCTTTATAGCCATTGTAAGTATTCCTTTCTTTCTACTTTTTAGTGCCTGGTACATTGTAAATACATTTTAATTCAATGCTGCCAGGAATGGTGGTACATGCTTGTAATCCCAGTGACTGGGGAATCTGAGGCAGCAGGATTGCAGGTTTGAGGCTAGCCTCAGCAATTTAGTGAGACCCTCAGCAACTTAGTAAGAACCTGTCTCAGAATTTTAAAAAATTAAAACTTTTAAAAAGGATGTAACTCCGTGCTAAAGTGCCCCTGGGTTCAACCCCCAGTCCAGAGAGGAAAACTGTAATGCTGTCAGAGTCATTGAGTGTTTGAATGATTTTGAAGTAGATAGTTGTAATAGCTCATTTCCTTCTTGTTCATTCTTTTTCTGTTTTAAGATAGTGGTACATTTTATCAAATGTAACAAGATGGTCAGGTGTAGAGTGAATATCTTTATAGGTCCCATAAAACAAAAAGAGAGCCAGGTGCAGTGGCCCACACCTGTAATCCCAGTGACTCGGGAGGTTGAGGCCAGCCTAGGGAAATTAGCAAAACCCTGCCTCAAAATAAAATATAAAATGGCAGGGAATGTAGCTCAGTGGTAGAGCACCCCTGTGTTCAATTCCCAGTACCATTTTAAAAATAAAAAGCAGCAGTGTCATATAAGACCAAGGACATGGAAACAGCCGTTTTTTTAAAAAACAGGGATGGAAGGTGCTCTTGTGGCCCATACAGTATTTACGCAGATAAGGCATTGCTGCCTACTCACAATTTCTGTTTTTACAACTGACAGTGACTATCTGTGGAGGTGGGGAGAAAAGGAATATATTTTACCTTGTTACTTTTTATACTTTATGAACCATGTAAATGTATAATCTTCCCAATAATTAACAAATTGTATGCAGTTGGTCCTTCATAGCTACAGATTCTATAGTGATGGATTTAACCAACCATGGATTGAAAAAATATTTGAAAAAAAAGTCTGTACTGAAGTGCAGATTTATTTTCTCGTTTATGTAACAAAACAATACAGTATTAATTATTTACATAGCATTTACATTGTATTAGGTATTTTAAGAAATCTAGAGATGATTTAAACTATTCAGGATGTGGGAAGGTTATATGCAAATAATATGGCATTTTATATAAGTGACTTGAGCATCTGAAAATTTTGGTATCCGTAGGGGGTCCTGGCACCAAACTCTCAGATACTGAGGAATGGTGATATATGGTTTTTTTTCAGTTTTTCTTAAAGGAAAAATGAAGGGTTGGGGATATAGCTCAGTGATAGAACATGTGCCTAACATGCATGAGACCCCAAGTTTGATCCCTAACACCACCAAAAAAGAAAAAAACTAACTTTTTTTTTTTTTTTTTTTTTTTGGTATCGGGGATTGAACTCAGCGCCACTAGACCACTGGGCCACATCCCCAGCCCTTTTTTGTATTTTATTTAGAGACAGGGTCTCACTGAGTTGCTAAGTGCCTCGCCATTGCTGAGGCTGGCTTTGAATTCATGATCCTCCTGCCTCAGCCTCCCAAAGTGCTGGGATTACAGGCGTGCGCCACCGCGCCCAGCTGAAAAAAACTAACCTTTGTATGTGGTAAAAGATAAAAACAGAAAGAAAAGAAAAAACATACACATGCTCTCAAAAATAATTGAAACTTTACAATGAAGGGATGGTACTCTAAGTTTAGAAACATTAGAATTGACTCCAAATATTTGCTAGTTTTCAGAACTTTTGTCATGTAAAGCTACTTAAGTATAATTTGCTTTTCTTTCCTATCTTCAGAATATAGCCATTCAATGAAACTTTGATGGTCTGAACTTACATTTGTTCAAGAGAAATTTCACTTATCTCTTCTAAATATCTTCCTGACTTGTTTTTTTTTCACCAAAATATACCCCAAGAAGCCTTTGAAATGGGATTTCAAATAGAAATTATTTCTAGGTTTGGTTCCTCATTATTTTCCAACAAAACATTATCTGTTGAGAACAGGGTATTTATTTTTAACATATATTGAAGAGTTTGGATGATCTTGGTAATTAGGGACGTTTCCTCAAGTTGTAGTTACATGAGAAAGCCTCTAGGGGGTGCCATTTGACTAATTTCATAAATTCAGGTCCCATTGATAATCATTAATAAATTATATAGGAATTTTTTCCCTCTCTTTAATTTTTTTCTTTCTTAATTTTTTCTCATCCCAATCCTAGTACATATAGTATCAAATCAAGCACTTTTTTTTTCATTTTAAACAGTTACATATCTGAAAAAAATCATTTATTTTTTTTTTTAAATATTTATTTATTTATTTGCTTATTGACAGAGATTCTTAGATTATCTTGTAATTGATAGCATAACAATTAAGAGTATTGAATGTGGATTCTGACAAACCTATGTTTGATCTCCATTTGGCTGATTTGCTTAATTTCTCTGAGCCTCAGTTTTGAGGGTGTTTTGTTGTTGTTTTGCTTTTTCCGGTACTGTGGATTTAACCCAGGAGCACTTAACCACTGAGCTATGTCCCCATTCCTTTTTAATTTTTTTGAGACAGGGTCTTACTAAGTTGCTGAGGCTACTCTTGAACTTGCTATCCTACTGTCTCAGCCTCCTCAGTCACTGGAATTCCAGGCATGTGCCACTGTGACCAGCCTTGGTTTCTTATTTCTAAAATGAGAGCCATAAGAATACTTATTTTAGAGTTAACTGTGTTGTGGTGCATACCTATAGTGCCAGCTACCCTGGAGTCTGGGCAGCATAGTGAGACCTCCATCTCAAAAAACAATTTTTTTTCTAAATTTTAGAGTTGTTGGTGGCAAATGAAATAAAGCATTTAAAGCACTTAGCACTGATCCTGGCATATTATAAGTGCTTAGTAAATGTTAATAACTTAGAACAATTGAGATAATCCCCATAAAAAGTAAAATTGGATAAAAAGTATAATTCACTTATTGAGTTCATATAAATTGACCATTATTAAAACTAGTTCTGAAACTCTGATGTTCATTTACTCTTTGCATTATATTGATCTGCCATACAAAGATTACAAATATAAATACTAATATTCAAAGAAGCCATACATGGGGGCATGCACCTATAATCCTAGCACCTCAGGAGGCTGAGGCAGGAGGATTGCAAATTCAAAGCCAGCCTGGGCAACTTAGTGAGACACTGTCTCAAATTTTTTTTTTTTTTTTTTTTTTTTTTTTTTTTTTTTTGTGGTACCGGGATTGAACTCAGGGGCACTTGACCACTGGGTCACATCCCCAGACCTTTTTTTGTGTGTTTTTTATTTAGAGACAGGGTCTCACTGAGTTGCTAAGTGCCTCACCATTGCTGAGGCTGGCTTTGAACTCGCGATCCTCCTGCCTCAGCCTCCCAAAGTGCTGGGATTACAGGCGTGCGCCACCGCGCCCGGCTACTGTCTCAAATTTTTAAAAAAGGATTAGGAATGTAGCTCAGTGGTAAAACACCCCTGGCTTCAATTGCTAGTACTGAAAAATACACATGCATGTATGTGCGTGCACATATGTGCGTGTATGTGTAATATATGTTTAGAGAAGATTGAGGTCACTTATATTAGCCGCTTTCTCTGAAATGAATACTTTTATATTTTCAAATGATATAATAAATTTTGAATGTTCCAAAATTAGAATGTATTTATAACAAGCAAAACCAAGTTCAAGCCAGGCATGGTGTTGCACACCTATAATTCCAGCAATTTGGGAGGCTGAGGCAGGAAGCCCTAAAGCAATTTAGCGAGACCCTGTCTCTAAATAAAATATAAGAAAGGATTGGGACTGTGGCTCAGTGGTTAAATGCCCCTGGGTTCAATCCCCAACATCCCCTCCCCCGAAAAAAAAAAAAAAAACAAGTTCAGTATCTTTTAGACTTAAAAAGAAATAATTTTCTTAATAGAAATATAGTTCACAAAAAGAAATATTGTAATATCAAGTCCTAGAAATTAGAAACTATAAATTAAAACAGCTCATGACCAGCCATTATGGCACATACTTGCAATCTCTGTAACTCAAGAGGCCAAGGCAGAAGGATTCCAAATTCAAGGCCAGCTTGAGGAACTTAGCAAAATACTCGCTCAAAAAATGAAAAGGAGCCGGGCGTGGTGGCGCACGCCTGTAATCCCAGCACTTTGGGAGGCTGAGGCAGGAGGATCGAGAGTTCAAAGCCAGCCTCAGCAATGGTGAGACACTTAGTAACTCAGTGAGACACCCTGTCTCTAAATAAAATACAAAAAAGGGCTGGGGATGTGACCCAGTGGTCGAGTGCCCCTGAGTTCAATCCCCGGTACCACAAAAAAAAAAAAAAAAAAAAAAAAAAAAATGAAAAGGACTGCGGATGTAGGTCAGTGGTAAAGCAGCCCTGAGTTCAGTCCCCAGTACCACAGATAGATAGCATTGTGGTACCTTTCTTTCCTTGCCCTGAATTTGATCCCCACTGCTGGAGAGGAAAGGGGAAAAAAAAGTATGACAATTTCTCTTTTAATATGAATGTAGAGAAATGGGTTACTGATATCGGTGAGTTTGAAAATGAAATGGCCATTTATAAGTATTTTTACCAATATCCACTTAGATCTGTACACATAAAATTACAAAAGTAAAACTTGCACAAATTTACTGTGCTCTATGTGATACATTTCAGTTTATTTTGTTTTATTTCATCTTTTAAAATGTTGATTGTAGGGACTGGGGTTGTGGATCAGAGGTGGAATGCTTGCCTAGCATGTGTGAGGCACTGGGTTTGATACTCAGTACCACATAAAAATAAAATACAGATATTGTGTCCACCTACAACTAAAAAATAAAAAAGCTGATTGTAGTTTACTGAAGAAGCATAATGTAGTTTGAAAAACACTAATTGAAGTTATTCTGAGACTATCCTGGGAATATTAGGCTATTAAAATCATCCTGATATAATAAGTGAAAAATAGACTTAAAATGGGCTTAATATATCCTTAATATGTGATTCATTTTTACAAAATATGTATTTAGAGAAAAGTCTAGAGTTTTAAAATGTTGTTAGTGGTTAATTTCTGTTTTCAGTGGTACTGTTTTCAGTGTGCTAGGGAAGCATAAGCACTACTCTTGAACTGTATGTACCTCGGCCCCATTTCTGAGTGAGGAAATTCAGTTTTGTTTTTTTTTTTTCTGAAGTTTCAACTATTAATATGTGTTATTTTATGATAAGACAGAATATTACTTTTTAAATTAAATTTACTAATTTAAATTTTTTGGCTGTTCTGTTGATTAAATCCAGGGCCTCTCACATTCTAGGCAAGCACTCTACCACTTAGCCACTTACCTAGCCTTTTCATTTTATTTTGAGACAAGGGTCTCAATGACTTGCACAAGGCTGCTTCAAACTTGTGATCCTCCTGTCTTAGCCTCCCAAGTAACTAGAATTACAGTTGTGCACCACCATGCTTAGTTATTTTTGGTATTGAGTTTTGCCTTAACATCATCTGAATATTAAAGCCTTCACTAAAAATTTAGTCATGATTTGGTCTTTTAATAGGTTTTTTTCTTTTTATTTCTACACTGTAGAATCCTCAAATAGCAAAACAAATCACAAAGGTAATCTATAAGTAGAAGAGATATGTCTGACAAAATCTTGTTATTTCAAACACATTATAGGATCATAATGTGGGTATTGGTTCTAAAATTTTCCCTCTCCCAACCCAAATAGAGGCAGAAAAGTGAATAGGGACATAAACATTTTTTTTTTTTAAATATCTGTATAAATGACAATAAAAACTTAGTAATTGTAGCACTTTGGAAGCTGAGGCAGGATGATCACAATTCAAGGCCAGCCTGTTCAAGTTATTGAGACCATTTCTCAAACTAAAAAGGTGTGGACATAGCTCAGTGATAAGAGTGCTTTCCTAGCATGTACAAAGCCTTGTGTTCAATCCCCAATACCAAAAAGAAAAGGTGGGGGCCAAGGAAAACTTAGGGAATTAAAGGACATTAAAAAAGTACTTAGAGTACCTTTATTCTGAGTGATGTCTCTATGTCTTTTTGAGATTAAAATAATTCAATGAAATCTTTCCCTGCTCCTCAGTTCTGAGATATGAATATAGGGGTACTTTACCATTGAGCTCTACATCCTATCCCTTTTTTATTTTTTATTGTGAGACAGTGTCTTGCTAAGTTTTCAAGGATGTCCTCAAACTTGGGATCCTTCTACTTCAGCAATAAACTGAAATTACAGGTCTGTGCCACTGTGCCCAGCAATAATTCAATGAAATCTTTACAATGGTGATATTATTTTCATGCTTTTCATTGATAAACAGTTGGCAGTTTCATAGTGACCCTGTTTTTCTTTTTTTTTTAATTTATTGTTCTAAGAAATTTAAAAATCTGGGCACACTGGCACACAGTGGTAAAGAATCCTTTTAAAGTGCTGTTAGATGTTTATCAGTTCTGTTGAGTTGCTGCTAACTTTGTTTCTGTGATGAAGACTAGAATCATGGCAGTTTCTTAACAGATAATAAGGATCTTTTAAAAGAAAATTTTTCTTAGTTACAAAAATAGAAATCACGAAAATACTACAACTATTCATAGTTCCTTGACCCAGAAGTAACCACTATTAAGCGTTGAGTTTTATTTTCTCTGTATGTGTGTACAGGCTTCATACATAACATACATACATACACATACTACATAACATAACATAGTATCCTAGCTTGCTCTTTCCCCTTTTAGTTTTTGCTAGGAAATTTTCCTGTATCTTCACTTTTTTTTAACGAACAACTTGCAATGGCTCTGTCTTATTCCTGTTCTTCCATTGAGATGTGTTTGAACCATTTTAAAACAGAGGTGATAAATTTTTTCCATAAAGTGCACAGATAGTAAATATTTTAGATTTTGTAAGTTTTATGGTCTCTTATATTACTCAACATTGCCATTTAGCACAAAAGCAGCCTTAAACATGCCAAGAACAAATGAACATGACTGTGTTTCAGTAAAACTTTAATTGGAAAATGAGCTTGGCAAATCCTTGAGTCAAGACTTTGTAAGCTTTCTTTTTTTTTTTTTTTTTTTTTTTCCTTCCTGTATGTTATAGAAAAAAAGCGGCAATTTGAAATGAAGAGGAAGCTTCACTACAATGAAGGACTGAATATTAAATTAGCTAGACAACTAATTTCAAAAGATCTACATGAAGATGAAGATGAAGAAATGTTAGAGACTGCAGATGGAGAAAGCATGAATATTGAAGAATCAAATCAAGGTTAGATGTTTTAAAAATATCACTGAGGTTTGTGATTCTAAGATAATATACTTTATTTTGTTTTACACTTGTGAAAAACCTCTGAAAATTTTGCTGATTCACTTTATCATCATGCCAGTGTTTCAAATTTCAATCCCGTGGCCAATTTCAAAAGAAAGTTTTTACGCCTAGAGTTGATTTAAAGATCATATGTTACATTATATTTTTTCTTATGATTTACTTGGCTTTGTACAAGAATACTTATTTTATATTAAAAATACATAATATATATATATATATATCTATGTAGTCCTCCCTATCCCTATGTCCTGGCTCCAGTACTAGGGATTGAGCTACATCCCCAGTCCTTTTTAATTTTGTTTTGTTTTTTAATTTTGAAAATAGTGCTTTGCTAAGTTTCTGAGGCTGGACTCAAACTTGTGATCATACTTGCCTCTCTCTCCCAAATTGCTGAGATTACAGGCATGTGCTACCATGCCCAACATCCCTAGTCCTTTTTTTATTTTGAAACATTGTCTCATGAAATTGCTGAAGCCGGCCTTGAACTTGGGATACTCCTGCCTCAGCCTCCTGGATTGCTGAAATTATAGATAGCTTTTTGCCACTATGACAGGCTGTTTTAGTCAGCTTTTGCATTGCAGTGACCTAAATATCCAACAAAAACACCATAGAAGAGGAAAAATTTATTTGGGGCTCATGGTTTCAGAGCTCTCAGTCCACAGGCGGCCAACTCCATTACTCATGGGGGAAGGGCCTTGCTGGGCAAGTGCGTACCACTGAACTACACCCCCCAGGCCCTATTTTTGATTTTCTGTTACTCTGGTATTTAACAAAGGTGAATATTCTACACTATCAGTGAGTTTTTTGGTATCTAACTACCTACACTTCGTATTCACAAACTGCTGCTTTTCAGTAGTGTAAATTATTTTATTTGTGGTGCCTAAAATAGTTAAGTTATAGGAAAGTAAACAATTATTATATTGTTTTGGTGAGCATAGTATTAAATATGAGTAATTCAATGATACAGCCTGGTGAGTCACTGTCTTATTATAGTGTTAGGATTACAATATTTTTTGTTATTCCATATTATGCTTTAGCCTTTTGGTATGATTCATATGGCATTTCATTTCCATTGTATATTCTATAGTCTGTTTAGCTTATGTTTAACTTGAACAGATGTCATCTTAAGGAGTATTTGTTATATATTTCTCTTTTTAAAAATATATTACCCACTTTTTGCTTACTTAACTCCTAATTGCCCCGGTGTCTTTTGTTTCCCATTTTACCTTTATTTTTTTCTTCTTTTTGATAATGGAGATTGAACCTCGGGCCTCACACATGCTGGTGAAGTGCCCTGCTGCTGAGCTAAATCTCAGCCCTTGTGGGTTTCTTTTGATGTGTTGAAGTGAATATTTCTTTGTTTATAATTTTTCATCAAACTTTCAATATCTGACTTTTTTTTTTTTTTTTTTAGAATAGACAGGGTCTTTCTCTAAGTTGCTGAAGCTGGCCTCAGACTTAATTCTACCTCAGTCTCCTGAATAGCTGAGATGCACAGGCATGCACCATAGTGTCTGGCTTTTTTTTCTGTGTGTGTGATATTGGGAATTGAACCTAGTGTGCTGTTCCACTGCATCTCCAGTTCTTTTTATTTTTTTATTTTGAGACAGTTTCATCAAGTTACCAGATTGGCCTTGAACTCTTGTGATCCTCTTGCCTCAGCTTTCTGAGTATAGGCTTGCAGGCAGATGCTGCTGTTGTCTCTCACTCAGTATCAACTCTTAATAAAATACCCTTCATTTGTTGCTGGAAATTTGTACCCAGCACCACTTTGCCAAAGAATTAAGGGATTTTATTTTTTAACCCAGCTTTTAAAAAATAACTCTGACCTATTGTCCATCTCTGCCTATAAGACTTTTAAGTTTCACACATTTAATGCACATATTTTTCTATTAAGTATAATTTTTAAAATTTATATTAGCTCAGTGACTGTTTTTTTTCTTCAGTGTACTATTTACAAAGGAATAATTCTGCTTAGCATTATGAAGTTCTTTTTGGGCGATTGATTTTTTTATTTTTTAAGCCAGCTTTTAAAATTTCTGGGTTTTATAGAATCCATTACTTCTTGAGCATTGGAAGTTTCCTCCCTCTTCCGCTTCCTTTTGCCTACCCCCTTTCTCTCTTTTTTGTTCCCACCTGTTTTATTGCTGTTTTTGTAAAGAAAAAAGTGTTCAGAGTCTAAGGTGTAATATTTTATAGTTTTAAGATAAGAAAGATAAGTCTTTAGGTATTTGTGTTATCATAAACTCTCCATTGAAATTTACACACAGAACTATTCAATCTGAAACCTGTTTGTCCTATCACCAAATAGATAACATACTCCTGATTTGCCCTTTAGAATATTTTGGGGTGCATAAAGATTCTTTCAGATCAGTCTAATTAGGCCTACAGGTTTTTATGTTTGTTATTATCCACATCAGTGGAAAGGAGCTTAAGCTCGAATAGTTCCATGATAGGCAATATGCAGCAAATTATGTTGACTTTTTTCCCCCTTTATCTTTGCAGGATCTACTACAAATGACCAACAGCAAAACAAATCACAGAGTTCATAGAAGAGATTTGTTCAGCATTACAGTTGTTTGTCAAATACAAACCCTTTTACTGTAATACACTGCTTCTTGTTCTCCACAATTCATGACTTAAGTACCAAAATGCATACCAGTTATTATATATTGCCAAGAATTAAATGATAACCTTAGAGACTGATTAGACTGAAAATGCCTAATTAATGCATATATTCTTGTGCCTCGTACTTCACCACAAATACAGTGTAATGTTATCAGTCCAAAACTGCTTTACTTTTGTAAGAACACTGGTTAATTTGTATAAGATATCATAGAGATTTTTATGCTTTAGAGGTTAAACAGCATCTTTGCGGGGGAGGGGGACTAATTTATTTTCATCACTACTAGATGTGATACCTCTTTTAAAAAGTTTGTTGGGTTTTTGTTTATTTTTAACAAAAGCTGATTGGAACAAGAAGATATATAGGCTGATATATATTCAGGCTAAAAGATATTTTAACAGTTGTCTTCAACATGGTTTTTCTGTTTGAGAAGGATTATAAGTGTTACTGTTGCATATTCTGGCCTACTATCTTTAAAATTCCTATTGAGTTTCTTTGTGTTTACAAGGAAAATATTGAAATTTTTCTCCTTAGAATTAGCTTTTTTTGACAAACTATCAGGTTAAACTTGCACTAATATCTGCTCTAACTCCTTGTTTTGGTTCACTGAGCAGACCAAATCAGTTGTTTTTCAATAAATATAATTGTAGCCATCAGTATTCCCTTTACATACCTGTCTTAACCTCCTGCTTTTGTTTTCTACTCCTTTCTACACATATGCATATGATTGTAAAGATTATATTAAAGGATCACAAAGTTGCTACAATAATGACATTCTCATTTTGGCCATTAGTGCTTATTAGTTCTTCTGATAGATGAAGAAAATCAATTGAGTAGCAGCAATACTTTAGGCAGGAAATAAAATTCAACTGCTTAGTTTCTACACCTCTCTTATTTACAGTGTGATAATTAAATTGTTATAATTAGTTCATTTGACTTAATTAGACCTTAGAAAACAATTGAGGCTTTTTTGCATGAGAGAATTGTATGTAACCAGTGATATAATTGTTCCTGAACATTTTTTATTTAAAAAAATTTTAAATAGTCCCTGGTTTAAGGGAATATGATAATGTATACTTTGACAAATGTACTTTATTCTTCTAACACAGTAGGAATTATTTGGATTTTTTTTTTCCTGAAATGAAGTGCAGTTCCTGTGTATTTTGGTTTAGTGATGGTTTTATTTCTAGTCAATTATTTGCATCTTAAATTTTTGTTAGTACCAAAAGAATCCATTATACAAACAGACTTTTAAAATAATTTCTGTATATTTTATATATATATGCATATATATATATATATATATATACACACACATATACACATACATATACATATATATGAAATGGCTTTTATTGAACAGCTTATCTTCCACTTGCAGGTTTATGGAAATATCAGTATATTGAAATAAATAAAAAGTGGAAGGATTTTTTGCTGTTAGAAGAATGTGCTTATTATTTTGAATGTCTTGTTTTAATGGAATCTAGTCTAAGTACCTCTGAACTATAGTGCAGTATTTTAATCATTTTAGCTAGTAACACCACTGATTTATAAGTAAAATAATGTTTCTCTCTTTTGTATTTAGTCTGTACATAAGTGTGTACATATGTTCATACACCCAGACCTCTGTTTTTGGTTTTCTTTTTTTTTCAGTTCTTAGAAAGCATTCACATACTCCTTATTTACAGAAGTAGCTGCTGTACAGTACAGTGAAGAAAGATTAAGACTTTTAACAACTGGTTCTTTTTTTTTTCCTACAAACTATTTCTTGAAACTTAAAACTTATTTCTAGTTTCAGAGAGTAGATAATTATCTCATAGGAGTAAGACCTGCTAGATAGCATAGTCAGTAAGTTACTATTTTAGATAGTCAAACACTACTAAGTAAAAATGTTTTTGTCAAATCATGAGTTCCTGATTGACCTGGTATTGGAGAAGACAAAAAATGAAACTTTGTGGACTTGAGGGGTAGGTAGAGTGCCTTTCTGGCATGCATGTGGCCCTGGGTTTGATTCCCCCATATTGCAAAAAAAATTAAATTTTTTAAAAAATAAAGCTTTGAAAGTAATCTGTGCATGTTTAATTTTAGCTAAGATAGATTCTACTTTCAGTCTTATTTCCTCTGCTAAACTCTTTAGTGTCTCCTTGTCTGTTTATTCATTATTCAAAGTTCAGAAATTGTTGGGGTTTTTAAAATATTTTTTTAAACCTTTATTTTTATTTATGTGGTTCTGAGGGTCGAACCCAGGGCCTCACATATGCGAGACGAGCGCTCTACTGCTGAGCCATAGCCCCAGCCCGTTTTTTTAAAGGGAGTGCTACTTAAAATCCCAGCAACTTATCAAGACCTTGTCTCAAAATAAAAATGGCCTGTAATATAGCTCACTGGTAGAGTGCCTCTGGGTTAAATCCCAGGACAACAGGGTGGAGGAAATGGTTTTTTAAAATCTAAGACTTAGTGGTATAATGTGATTGTTAAAATAAGAATCAATTGAAGATTAAAGCAAAATGCCATTTTCTCCTAAACTTTCATTTTGTTCATATTATTCACTCTTAAGTTAGGATGTACTAAATATATTATACGGTATTATATACTGTGTGTGGATTGTATTTTACTAGCCAACTATCTCAAGATCATATTCCACTAACCAAGTGTTCTGGATACTGAGTGGATCTTGGACTCTGTTGTGGCTCAGCAGTTTGTTTAGTTGTAGTAGAATTGATAACAAGAACTACCATTTATTTAGAAGCTATTATTTGCACTTACCTAGCATTGTACTGAGGTCTCAAATAATCCTTAAAAACTACCACACAAAGCAAGCATTCTTTCTTACCTGTTTATAAGTGAGGAAAATTGTCCTGGCCAGGTTACTCAGTTTTCAGTGTCGTACACCTGCTAAATGATAAGGTTCAAAACCAGATCTAACTAAATTTCATGGTCTTTATTAATTTTTTTAGCTGTAGAAAATTCATTTTAAAAATTGTACCTTACAAATAAACTTTATTTGGATTATTGATTTGATACTGTATGGTTTAAGAGGGTTATTTTTCAGGTGTTTAGTTTGAGTTTCTGTTTTTTATTTTAACCTGAAAAATGAAGATAATTTTGTTTATACTTTGTGTTGGCATTAGGAAAATCAACATCACAAACAATCAATGGCTAGGGATGTCTAAATGCGTGATTGATTGTATTACACAAGTTTGTTTCCAAGCAGACTGTTTAATACTCACTGTGATATCTTCATTGAATCAATGTTAGGAAGTCAGATACCAGGCTAGCCTAGAAAAACCAACATGTAGAGTTGGGGATGTAGCTCAGTGGTAGAATACTTGCCTAGTATGTGTGAGGGCCCTTAGTTCAATGCCACCACTGAAGGAAAAAAAAAGTTCCTAATCAGCATTTCCCAGTTTGTTACATGAAAAGAATTACGTGAGCAAGTAAAAGCTTTGCACATGCCATATACTTTATTCTCCTACCGTCTTGGAAACATAATGTATTTTATTATATTAAAGGGTCCAGTAGTAGATTGGGGGATAGCTCAGTTGTGGAACACATGCTTAGTATGTATACTGTCTTTGGTTCAATCCCTAAAACCATAAGAAACAAGAAGAATAAAAGGT
The DNA here is from genome assembly GCA_025594165.1 of Tamias sibiricus. Classification (NCBI taxonomy): domain Eukaryota; kingdom Metazoa; phylum Chordata; class Mammalia; order Rodentia; family Sciuridae; genus Tamias; species Tamias sibiricus. The sequence goes on from CM046668.1 coordinate 74,360,969, forward strand.
CTGAGAAAAGAAAAGAAAGAAACTTGGTTAAAACTTGGCTTAACCTCGCATTCTTCAAACATATGTCACAATAACCACCCCACCTTGTCCATCAAATAATATCCCAAAGTAGGGGAAGAGACTAGAGTTCCTAACATTTGAAAGTTGAACTTCCTCCAAGAATAGGAAGAAAATGGTTTTATTTGGAATTTGCCAAACAACACTTTAACTTTTGGCAACTTATCCAAGAAATGGTAAAATGTGTTTCCAGGATAGATGAGGGTGTGGTTGATGTGGCTGGTTACAAGCTGCTGTGGTTTAATACCAATATGACTATTGCTCCAAGATTTGCTGTTCTAAGCAGTTCTCCAAAACATCTCATCCTTGCCATCAGCTCTTCATAGTCAGTTGACAAGAGCACATCTGCTACTCATTGGGAAAAACAGAACAGAAAATAGAAACCAGATAGCAAGTCTGTGGCTCCTGCCCCTAAGCCTTGGTTAATTTGTTTTTTGTTTTTTAGTTCTTATACTTTAAATTTGGATTTGATTCATCTTGAGGCTTTTTTTTTTAATTATTTGAGGAATTATTGGGGGAGGTGATGATAATAATAGGTGAGGGTGGATTTGGCAAACGTTTAGTCATGATTTTATATCAACTGTCCAACCTGAAATTTTTTTCAGTAGGTCTGCCAAGTGTTCAGTATTTCAGTTCTATTACCAATAGGAATTATTGAGAACTTCTGTAAATTGTTGTTCCCCTCTGTTCAATTCTCTTTGGATTGATGACAGTGTTGACTAGAAATAGAATTGTATAAGCTGATTTTTTTGTATTATTTTCATTTGACCTCTCTTTTTAAGCAAAGGGGATTATAAGTAGCTTTTGCAGTATGCCTTGTTCAAATAAAATGGTTCAATTGGAAAGTGTTACCAGTAACAGAACTAAATACAGGAAGGAAAAGGTTTTATTATGCACTAGTTACACTCTGTGGCTCTCTGAAGTACCCCCCATATGTAAGCAATTATTGAAAGACAATGTATTTTCTTTTTATCTCCCTATATAATGAGACACCATCTTGAAAAATAAGCACTTTCTCTACTGTAGTGCACCCTGCCAGGCTGAATGGGGACTATGGACCTAAGACTACTGTCATTAGAGATTGTGAAGTTTAGATAAGAATTCATAGCAAGAGGGATCACTCCTTGAGATAACAAGGAAGGAGCAGGCATATGCTCATCCTCCAGCCATCCCGAGGAGGCCTTTTTGGCACGAGGCTGGGGAGGTTGACTGCTACTTAGCAGATTTTTGTATGAATTCTCTTAAAACCAAATTAAGATCTCTTTTAGTCACCTACCACTAAATTGTTACTAAGCAAGATGGAACATTCCCCTATCAGAAATGTCAAATGATGCCTTTTTAACATAACTGCCTAATACAAAATTTTGTATTTCAGAAGTTGAAGCAGATTTGTGGAATATTGTCTTTTTAATAATCTCTTAAGTCAGTTTACTAGGAGACAAGAAGGGGCTGGGAAAGGAAGAACGGAACTATCAGGTAGTCCCACTCAAGCTTGAAACTATCTCAGGAAATATACTGTCATCCAGTGCAAAATTTGGCAAGTATCAAATGGGTAACCCACTTCCCTACTGGTATGCTACAAAGTAGGAGTTCAGATTTTCGTGGTAAATCACAAAGTACATAATCCAATCTAGTAGGTTGTCTTTCATACTAATCTCATCTAAAAGCAGCCCTAGGAAAAAAACCCAATCAACCAAATCACAAAGTGAATTGGACCCCCAAAATAGTGTTCTCTGTTATTCTGAGCCTCAAGCATTGTTCTGTAGATCTAGTTACCTGAAATTTTATGGTTTGCATGAGGACACACTGATAAGTATAAAGTTGAAGGGAAAGGATGTTTATTTCTGAGAATATTAACAAATGTTTATTAAATATAAACGTGTTTATATGCTCAGAAATTCGGGTATACAATGTGCACAAAGAGGCAAATAAAAGATAATTCTTAGTATATAGTTGCAGTAACCAAAGGCAAATAAATATATGAGTGAAATTAGAACATAGGGATCAGCTTGTCTGTTGCTTATGTAAGATGTCTTATGCATATCAAAAACACCATGTTCAAAATAACTATTTTTCCTCCAAATTCTGAATTGTTTTATTTCCCACCCCAAATCAATAATTTGGCTCCACCTCCCTCAATCAGCACATTCTCTCAAGTATGTAAATCCAGTCCATTAGAAAGCTTACTGACTCTACCCCATTATGTATCTAAATCTCACCTTCTTCAATCTATACCGAAGACATCTTGGTGAAGCCACCATCATATTGCTTGTATTCCTGTGACAAGCTAAGTAATTTCCCATTTTCATCCTATCCCTTTCCAGGCCACGTTCTACACAGCAGCAGGTGTTGCTGACCTACTGAAAGCCCTTCAGTAATGTCTCTACCACTCTTGAGCCCAGATTTCTGAGAATGGTTTCCAAAACACATGTACTGGCCCCAACCTACCTCGTCAATGAAATCTTGTGCCCTCTCCTGTCATAATTTTTTTTTTTTAGTTTTTTTTTTTTTAGTTTCTCCTGTTAAAACCCCTACCCCTTTTCCAGCCTAGTAAGTCCCCCAACCTAAAATATTCTTTACTAATTTTTCATATGACTTTATTCCTACCATTCTCAAATGCTTTTTTTTTTTTTTTTTTTTTCCTATTTTATTTGTTTTTATATGGTGCTGAGGATCAAACCCAGGGCCTCATCCATGGTAGGCAAGTGCTCTACCACTGATCTACAACCCCAGCCCCTCAAATCCTTGTTTTCTTATCTGGTTGGTTTGCTTGATTGCTGCCTGACTTTGTAACTGAATAGAAAGTTTCATAACAACAGAGGTACTTTTACTTAACTACAATATTCTCAGAGCTTTGTATGGGTCAGTTCAGTAGAAGCCTCAACAAATATTTGTTGAATAAATCAAAGGATAATACTTGTTCATAATGTGATTTCACTTTGTCCTTACCATTACCCTTTCCTTGTATACTTAATGTGTGACTACTAGAACCAGAAAGGATTTTAGAAATCAACTAGTCCAATTTCCTTGTTTTTTTAAAGAAGACAATTCCAACAAAGTCAATATTACCCAACTGGTTATTGACAGAGAAACTAGAATCCAGTTCCTCTGATTCCTCATTTTTCACAATAAATCTGTCTTTGGATGAAAACACTCTGGTGCTGTCTTGGCTTATTTTTTCAGAGTGGAGGGAATTAAGAATTAAATCATTCAGGATAATCTGGAAATATGCTTTTGTGCACAAAATTTCTCAGAGCAACTGAGGCCTACTATCAACATTCCAATGTTTAAGCAGTTTAGAAGTAAATCTTGGTAGAGAATGGTGTATTTTTCAATATTCACAAACCCCAAGGGACCCTAGACAAGCTTTTCTTGTTGATTCTGTTTATTTATTTATACTGGGTTGAACTCAGAGGCATTCAACCACTAAACCACATCCCCAGCCCTATTTTATATTTTATTTAGATAGGATCTCTCTGATGCTTGGCGCCTTGCCTTTGCTGAGGCTGGCTTTGAACCCTCAATCCTCCTGTCTCAGCCTCCTGAGCTGCTGGGATTACAGGCTGTGCCACCACACCCGGCTTCTCATTGATTCTTGTTTGTTCTTATGAACATTGATTATCATACTATGAAATACAATCTTGTCCTCAAAAGCCCATTGAAGGGATTTTTTTTTTTTCCCTCAAAAGAAAAGATCTGAGGGTAGTTACTGACTTCTGTATGCATGCTTAAGCGGTTCTTTTCCTTGATGCTAAAAGGATTGTTTTCATTTCCAGCTTTCTGTCTTTGGTTCTGGCTATGAGAAATTACCAAAAATCTCACACCAGGATGAATGGATTGTTACTGAAAGGTAACAACCCTTGAATTGTGCCCAGCCCTCCCTGTCTTATGAAGGGCTTTAATGCTTTTGGAGAGGATATCAATTGTCCAGTTCTGTGGTCCAACTAGAACATGAGTCAAAGAAAGTTATGCGATTTTTTAAATAAATTTTATTTTTGAGAACAGTTTTAAACTCACAGTAAAGCTGAGCAGAACAAACAGCCTCCATCTATTATCAAAATCCTGCACCAAAGTCCATAGTTTGCATTAGGATTCACTCAGTTTTTGAACAAATATATAATAACATGACCCAAAAATCCTCTGTGCACTACTTATTTGTCCCATCCTTCTCCCATGTCATATAGTTGAAATTGTACAGTATGAAGTCTTTTCACCTCTGTTTCACTTAATTACATGCACTGAAGTTTCTTCCATGTGTTTGTTAATTTTTGATCAAACCCAGGGCCTCACACACACTAGGCAAGCACTCTACCACTGAGCTACATCCCCAGCTCTGTTTAATTTGGTTTTGAAATGGGGTTTCACCAAGTTGTCTAGACTGACCTCAAAGTTGCAATCCCCCTGCTTCAGCCTCCCAATTAGCTGGGATTACAGGCTTGTACCATCATGCCAGGTTCCTACATATCTCTGTCTTGATAGCACATTTCTCATTAATGTTGAATATCCATTGTCTGAATGTTTATTCATATCAAAGACATCTTGGTTGCTTCCAAATTTCAGCAAACAGGAATAAAGCAACAGTGTTGTATATTTTGATCATCCTAATATACATGTAATTATATCTCGTTTTAGTTTGCATTTCTCTAAATGATGTGTGATATAGAGTACCTCTTTGAAATTGTTGTTTATTTTGGGTGTGTGTTTGGTGCTGGGAATTAAACTCAAATGTGCTCTACTGAGATATATCCCCAGTCCTTTTTAATTTTTATTTTAAGACTAGGTCTCACTAAGTTTTCCAGGCTGGCCTCAAGCTTGTGATCCTCCAGGTTCAACCTCCTGAGTAGCTGGAATTTTAGGCATGTGCCACCATGCCCAGCTGGAGCATCTTTTAATGTACTTATTTATCATATGTACAGAATCTGTTCAAATCATTGGCCTGTTAAAAAAATCAGATCATTTTCTTACTGTTGAGTTTTAAGAATTCTTTTTATATTTTGAATAACAGTCCTTTATCAGAGAAATCTTTTGCAAATATATTCTCCCAGCCTGTGTTTTGTCTTTTCTTCCCCTTGAGTGAATTTTGAGAACCATTTCTTCAACATTTGGCTTTCTGTTCTGCACAAATTCCAGAAAATAATATTACGTATGTTAATGGGATTCTTCTTAAGAATTAAAAGAGATAACAAGTGTTGGTGAGGGTGTAAAGGAAAGGAATACTTACTCTTTTAGCTTGTTTTCTGGGTTAATAAGCTGGGCGCGGTGGCGCACGCCTATAATCCCAGCACTTGGGAGGCTGAGGCAGGAGGATCACGAGTTCAAAGCCAGCCTCAGCAATGGTGAGGCACTTAGCAACTCAGTGAGACCCTGTCTCTAATAAAATTTTTAAAAAGGGCTGGGGAAGTGGCCCAGTGGTCGAGTGCCCCTGGGTTCAATCCCTAGTACCAAAAAAAAAAAAAAAATAATAAGTGTTTTCTGGGTTAGTTACATAAAAGCATGTAAGTAAAAATGTGTTGAACTTTTCAGTTATTTTAAATAATGAAAAGGTCCAATTTGCCGGATTTTCCTATAGTTAGATATAGCTAGACCAATAAAGGATATAGGTCTAGAACATATGTCTAACATTTCAAAGATATTGCTAAATTGCATTACATAAATTAACTCAAATTCTCAAAACAATTGAGCTGACACCATTAGATTTAGGGTCACCCAGATCATCTGTGACCTTGGTGAGAATGACTTCATGGGCTTGTAAGGGTAGAAGCCACATTGCAGAGAGGGCTAGAGACTGAGTGTAAAGTGTGGAAACGGACATTGCATGTTGTAAGCAGCTTATTCAAGGTTAGTTGTAAAAGCAAAGATGGAGAGAGAATAGACAAGGTAGGGCAGGGATTTGTATGTTTACAATTATTTTTTAGAAATTAGACTTAGAAAATGGGTACAGAAGTTTCACCACATGTGCAGAGTTAGAAGATAATATTTTACCAGGAGTAACAATTGAAAAGAGACCTGAAAGTACATAATCAATAATCCTTCCTTCCTGTTCTTTGAAATATCATATTACACTATACATAGTTTATTAAGTACTTCATCGTGATATTTTCTCAGCTTGTTCTTTTTCTTAATGCAATGCCTAAAACACCTCATTGTTTTCTATAGTGTGGGTTTGTGAGCTCTATATTAATATTTTCCATTAGTTTCATGTTATTTGCCTTCAAAAGATCATCTATTTTTAAACCTTTAATTAGTCTCCAACCAGATGGCACAACTAAGAAATCTTTTTTCAGAATCAGAGGCTTTGGTATATATTGTTGGAACCCCAAACTTTATGGTTCTTTGTTCACACATCCTGTTAATGAAAGTTATTGCATCCTAATTTTAGTTATAATACAAATTAAAATATCTACCAATGGCAAAAAGGGGGGCTATTTAGAAAAACATTTAAAATTACCACCCCTATTTTTTGTTAAATGAAGTTTTGGACAGCAAAATGGCAGGGCGTCTAGAAAGGGGATATTCCAGTGCTCCATAACAAAACACTTGAGCACAGAGTTAGGCGGCTCAGAGCTAATTTTGGAACTCAGCAGTCAAAGCAAATTTTTCAAAAGGATATCTGAGGAAAAGCAGGTCTTAAGTTTACATTCTTTGTTTAAACCCAGTGTGTATAAAACTAAACTCAAACATTCCCTATCAAATAATTCCATGATTGTGGAGGGGAATCTTCTATCATCCATTCTATGCATCAAGTCACCTTTGATGCCTTCCTTGACTTCAACCCTTACCTCTAGGTTACAAAGCTCTGTCAATGTTTCCTTCAAAAGGTCTCTTTAGGGCTAGGGTTGTAGCTCAGTGGAAGAGGGCTTGCCTAGTATGTGTGAGGCACTGGGTTCGATTCTCAGCACCACATACAAATAAATAAAACAAAGGTCCATCAACAGCTAAAAAATATTTAAAAAAATAAATAAATAAAGGTCTCTTGAGGCCAGTTGGGTGGCACATGCCTATAATCCAAGCTACCCCAAGAGACTGAGGCAAGACAATTTCAAGTTTAAGGCCAGCCTCAGCAACTTAGCCACACGATCCCCAGTATCACACAAAAATAATTCAATTTGCCGGGCGCGGTGGCGCACGCCTGTAATCCCAGTACTTGGGAGGCTGAGGCAGGAGGATCGAGAGTTCAAAGCCAGCCTCAGCCATGGCGAGGCACTTAGCAACTCAGTGAGACCCTGTCTCTAATAAAATACAAAAAAGGGCTGGGGATGTGACCCAGTGGTCGAGTGCCCCTGAGTTCAATCCCCGGTACCAAAAAAAAAAAAAATTCAATTTGACCTTAGACTCTTTAGTTCCTGGCCCTGGTCCACCTTTCTACCCATATTTCTTTCTACCTTCTATATGTCCCCTGGGTTTGAGTGAAGTTCAACTACTATTCCTTTTTCTCTAAAATAGCTCTTGCTTTCTCTGAAACAACCCTTTGACCGTGGTCTATTCTTTTAGGTCAAATCCACCTCTCACATTAAGCTTTTTCATATGTGATTTAAACTGTTTCCTTTGAATTCCTATTACATTACACTTATTTCTCCTGTATCATGTTCTGCTCTGTGTTGTTGCTTGTATTCCTGTCATCTTTTCCCTCTAGACTAAGCATATTCTTTCTTTTTTTTTAATTTATATATATATTTAGTTGTTGATGGACCTTTATTTTATTCACTTATTTTATATGTGGTGCTGAGAATCAAACCCAGTACCTCACACATGCTAGGTAAGTGCTCTACCACTGAGCCACAGCCCCAGCCCCTACATTCTTTCTTAACTTTCTAACACAGAGGAAGTTACACAGCGAATGTTTAATCACTCCTGAGTCTTAAAGTATATTAACTAGTAATGCATTAATATGTAGTTCCAATCTGTAATGATGGAGCCTCATCAATCTACAAGTGGATGTGGGTAGAGGGAGCAAGAATAAAGTTTGCATAGATTTTAGTGCCTTGGACCAGTTTCTCAGTTGGATGAAAGAAAACATTCCAGCTACATTGCTGTATCTGTAGATCTGAGCACAAAGCAAATTTGCTGGTTTGCCAAGGTATGCAAGGCTACAATCAGATTCCAAAAGACAGGATTTGGGCAACCACAGAAACGTCTTATTTTTTATTTTGTATTTAGTGAGGACTGAACCAAGGGGCATTTTGCCACTGAGCTACATTCCCAGCCCTTTTTATTTTTTGAGACAGGGTCTCACTAAGTTGCGTAGGGCCTAGCTAAATTTCTGAGGCTGGCCTGGAATTTGTAATCGTCCTACCCCAGCCTCCCAAATCACAGGAATTACAGACATGCACCACTGCATCAGGCAGAAATGTGTCTTTGGGGGGCTCTATTCTTTAGTTTGAGCTGAATTTAATCATCCTGTGCAGGGTCTTGCAAATTCAAAGGTGATAGGAATTAATGATACCAGATCCCTATCTTCAAGAGGACTAGATTAGGTTTGGCTTGAACAGTTGTCTGCTGCTGATGCTGGTTAGCTGGAAAACACAATGATATTTTATATTTTTCAGTGACGTGTATAGACATAAAGTTGTTAATTTCAGCAGATGTGTCGATTTTACTCAGGGAAAAGGTGTCAGAACTCTGTACCATCATCACCAAAAATAACTTCTTGAAGGCACTGGATGCCTGGATTTAGAAAGATTAAAAATAAAAACAAATATTTTCATTTATTTTTCAAAGATGGTAAAATATGCTGTTTTGCACAAGGACTTTTTCAGTGTATTTTTTTATTGGGACAATTTCTTGTATATCCCAACTGATAAACATCTCTGCCAATTTTTTCAAAAATTCCCGGGGAATTTTCATCTGCCTCTTTCCTTTCAAGCTATTTACTGCTACAGGAAGGCTTGTTTAACTGCATTTGTTATCCACATGCATCTTCATCCAGTTATGAAAAGAATTTGGGTTTTGGCTGGTATCCAGTTCCAAGAGAACAAATTAAGAAAGATAGGTGACAGGGTAGCTATGTTTTAAAATAGCATTGTTCTTAATCTGATTTGCTTCAATTACATACACATTATTCTAATTCCCTTACCTTCAGATAGTGGCAAGGCTTTTCTAAATATTGTTAAGTTAGAAAGGACTGACAAAAATACGAAATAGTGTGAATTTAATAGAGATGGAATCACATCACACTGGTGAAACCATGGTACCTCTTTATTATTACACTGTAATGGCAGAAATAGCACCTGTAAAGGGTTTTACTGTGGCTGAAATCACTTCTCCTGAAAATTAACAAATACAAAGAAAACTTGACATTGGCCATTTATAGGGAAACTCCAATAGGTACTCCTCACCAGGACTCCAAGGACCAAGAGAAAGAAGGGGCAGATAAATCCCTTCAGTGTGCTCATTCAAATCCATTACATTTAAGCACTTTTACTTTTGGAAATTTGGGGGAAGCTGACTTCAATTATTAAGTGTCTGAGGTTTAGAACACATTATAGTATATATATATATATACACATATATACATATATACATATATGTATATATATACATTCATACACATATATATTAAGCTTTCTGTTTAAAAAAACAATGTTTTTTGTTTCTCCTTGGGACTTGGATTGTAGCTCAGTGGTACAGTGCGTGCTTAACATGCATGAGGCCTTAGATTCAATCCCCAGCACCAAAAATAGATAAATAAGAACAATGGCTTTTTTTTTTCTTTACATTCATATGTAAATTTCTCATTTAAAAATAAATCGCAGCTTCTGAAACAGAGAAGCTCACATTAACAAACTCATTTGGTTGTACATCTCAATTACTAATGGCTAACATTTACTGAGCCCTTTAATTCTAGAAATTGTTCTAAGGGTTATATATGTAAAATCTCATTTAAATTTCAAAACCCTAATAGGGTATGTACTATTGTTACCACCATTTTACAAATGAAGAAACTGAGGCACTAAGAAAAATTTAGCAGCCTGTCCAAGGCCACACACAGTAAGTGGTACATTCAAGATTCCTACCCCCATAATCACCACAGCCTAGGCTCTTGACTCATGTGGACTAATAAGTGCATGTTACACTTTCTTCATTTTCCATTTGTGTTGTTCTTTGCATGTGTTTGTTTCCACTATTCTTACCACTTGCATAATAAAATCAAGTTCTCTGCCCTGTCCTGAAAGGCTCTGCAGGAGCTTGCCCCTACATCATCATCTGCCATTCATTATTTGTCATCTACCATCAACATCTATAACCCACCACTCTTCCCACTGGTTCATTCCTTGCTGTTCCTCAGATATCCCAAACGCATTTCCACATTGGAATGTAAAAAAATTCTGTCCCCTCTGCCTGGATTGCCCTTTCCCCAGATTACTGTCTCACTTGCTCTCTCATTTTATCTGGGTCTCTGTCTACTGTTACCTCCTCCTTGATCATTCCATAACACCCTGCAATTTCTTTTGTTTGTTTGTTTCTCCCCTTAATTTTCTTTGTAGCATTTATCATTCTTGAAAATTTCCACTGTTTATTCTTATTTGTGTCAGCCTCTTCTTCCACCAGAATGCAAACTCCATGCAGGAGGAAGTTTTGTCTGTCTTGCTCATGATAACCACTGGCATCAACAGTGGTGCCCGTCATAAGCTCTGTATTTATTGAATGAAAACACTTAGTTTCTCCCTGGAGTCTACAAGGAAGAGGAGGCAGATAGTATTATATCCCTTTTATAGTTGAGCTGGTCTCTGAAAGATGAAATCAATACCTCAAGTGTATTGGCTAAATAAGTTGAGACTAAAGTCTCTGCTCTCAGGTCTGGGCATTTTCCACTGCACCATCATGGTTTTTCTGATGTCATCTGTTTTTAAGTTCTTTGCCTCCAGAGTGGTTACAAAACTTTTCTGAAATTACTATCTGCTTCAGTCATTATAGCAACTCAACCACAGCCAAGATTGACTATATAGTTTGAAAATTCTTAAATTCTTTTACTATTTTTTGACATTTTTTTTTCTATAGCTAAAACCTGGAAATATTTATAAATCTATGTCCTTTTCCTGTTCCATATATAGTCAAAATAGTTAGCTAACCCCAGATCTCAATTCAAGTCAATTCATTTATTCAATATGTATTTAAATCCTGGATCTTCTAGAGTGTGAGTCATTTCATCTCTCTGGGCCTGGGTTTCCTCATTTTGTAAGGGGATAATAATAGTAACTACCTCATAGGGCTGTTCTGATGATTAAATGGGATTATGTAAATGAAATTCTGACATAACAATGATTTTATACAGTATCGGTATGTTTCATGAACTCACAGAGGAGAGGATACAACAATGAACAAGCCAGATTTGGGGCCTTCTCCCTCAGAACTTTCAGAGAAGAGAGTTTGATAAATACAGAAACCTATGTCAGGTACTCTAACAGGGCATGGGTAAGTTATTCTTCACTCTTTTCTCTCACATCCAACCCCATCAGCAAATCATGTCAATTCCATCTTCACCAAAAAAAGAAAAACAGAATTGATCATATTTTGTCACCTCTACTGCTGACACCCTGGTCTAGATCTTGATCAACCCCCACCTGGGTTACTTAGCCTCCTAACAAGTCTCCCAACATCCTTGTCCCCTAAAATTCCCCACAAAGGAGCCAGGGTGATCCTCTTAAAACTTAAGTCAGATCATGATTTTTGCTATAGGCATAATAATCCCCCACCCTCAAATATGTCCTGTTGTAATCCCTGGAATCTATGCTTTACATGGCCAAAGGACTTTGCAGATGTGATTTAGGACCTTGAAATGGGGAGTATGTTTTGGATTATGCAAGTGGGCCTCACCTAATCACATGAATCCTTGAAAGTGGATGGTCTTTCCTTGCTGTGGTCAGAGGGAGATGTGAATGCAAGAGAATGGTCAGAGAAGATGGAGGGTGGGGACATCTCTAGAAGCTGAAAAGGGCAGGAAAACAGATTCTTCCCTAGAGCCTCGGGAAGAAATGCAGCCCTGCCAACACACCAATCTTACTGCAGTGAGGTAATTTCTGACCTCCAGAACTGTAAGATAATAAATTGTGTTGTTTTAGCCCATGAAATTTGTAACTGCAGGAATAGAAAACGCACATATCACTCTTCCGCTCAGAACCCTCCAGTGGCTTCTCAGCTCACATGATGATTAAATGGAGTTATGTAAATAATCAGACAGACATAGTGACCTGCAAGGCCTTAAGTGCTCAGGCACCTGTCCCTCCAGTCTTTACTTTCTCCCTTGCTCCTTCTGCCCCAGCCACTGACCTCCTGGCTGTTCCTCCAACACTCAGAGCACACTCCACTCAGGCTCTGGGCATGGTATCTCTGTCCTCCTGGTCTGTCCTCTCCTAGAATTCCCATGGCTGTCTCAGGCTTCCTTTGATCTCAGCTGAGCAATTGCCTCCTCTATGAGCCTGTCCCCATATTCCCAATATAAAAATAGGCACCTGTCCCTTGTCCTGTGACATACCCTGCCCATCTTACCCTGCCTTATTTTTCTCATTAACTCTTATCACCACCAACATATCATTTAATCGCTCAGTATCTCCACCTATCCTATGTAGAAAACATGAGCTCGAGAGGGCAGGGATTTTGTCTCCTTTGCTACTCTATCTCCTTGCATCGGGTAAGTGCTCGGTAAATAATTTATCAAGTGAGTTGGATGAATGGGAGAGAGGGGATAGGGAAAAGAGCTGTGGGAACAGAGAGGACAGCTCTGATGGTGTGAGGGAAGGAAGGAAGGAAGGCCTAATGTGAAGCCTGAGGGGGGTAACTGGGTGCAGGCGGTGACACACTACAGACAAAGGGAACAGTCTGTGCGAGCTCATATAAATGGCCACAAGGCTGGAGCACATAGGGTAGCATGAGGAGGCTCGGAAACTATTTTAAGCAGCTGGACTCACTGTTGACTGAGCGGGGAGTGTAGCATCGTGGCCAAGATGCAGCCCCTGGAGCTACACTGCTGCTGGCCTTCAGTCCTGGCCCTGTGTCATGTGCTGTGGGTCTTTGGCTGATTACTCACCCTCTCTCCTGTCATCTGGGCATAATGATAACCCCACCTTCGGGGCCACTGTGAGGGATCAATGAGTGAAACATAGATGAGGTTTTTAGAAGAGTGCCTGGCACATTGTAAGCATGGCATTAGTGTTCACTGTCACTATTACTGGCAGCAGGGGGATGGTGAAAAGGTTTATGCCAAAGGTTGACACACTAGAACTTAGGTTTGGAAAGCCTTGCTAAGGCTGTAGTATGGAGAATGAGGAGCAAAGAAAATAACAGTCTTCTGAAAAGGGCTTTGCCAGGAATGTGAGACCATTTTGGAGTTAAAGAGTGATGATCACACTTTATTTTCAGAAATTCTTACTGCACAGTTGAAAGTGAGTTAGATGGTTCAGCATGGAAGAGTACAAAGAGTTTGTGCTTAGTGAATAGTGTTTTTCAAACTGTGACTCATTAATGGGTCAGAGACCAATTTAGTGGGTCAAAAACAGCTTTTAAAATGATAATAGAAAACAAATCATAGCATTTGGAAAGTCATGAGTTGTGACATTTCTGTTTCAATTGTGTGTGTGATTGTGTGTGTGTGTGTGTGTTTGTGTGTGTTGGTATATGTATATGTACACACACCAATATATACCTATATATATTGGTACTGGAAATTGAACCCAGGGGTGGTCTACCACTAAGCTACACCTACCATCAGTTTTTTTTTTTTTTTTTTTTTTTTTGTGTGTGTGTGTGTGTGTGTATGTGTGTGTGGTACCGGGGAGATTGAACTCAGGGGCACTCGACCACTGGGCCACATCCCCAGCCCTTTTTTGTATTTTATTTAGAGACAGGGTTTCACTGAGTTGCTAAGTGCCTTGCCACTGCTGAGGCTGGCTTTGAACTTGCGATCCTCCTGCCTCAGCCTCCCAAAGTGCTGGGATTACAGGCGTGCGTCACCGCGCCCTGCTAACCAGTTTTATTTTTATATTTTGAGACAGGGTCTTAATAAGTCACTGAAACTGACCTTGAAATTATGATCCTCCTGCCTCAGCCTCCCAAGTTGCTAGGATTACAGCCGTGCTCCATGATGAATATATGTGTATATCAATCCTCCCATGTATATCTATCATACACACTTATCAGTCACCAATTCATATATTTCTGGCCAAGGGTCCTAGCTTCAAAAATTTGAGAAACATTGTTGTGCTTCTTGTCCTGCAAGCTGGGTGTGTCACCCTGGGTGAGTCCTCTCCAGGAACTCTGATGTCCTTACAGTTCTATAAAATTATGACTCCAGCTGCAGGGAATCCTCCCTTTTTGGGTGTGTTGCCAAATGTCTTGCTGTGACCACAGTGGGTTAAAGGGCACAGCCCAACCACTCCTCTAGGCACAACCCTAGGGAAGCAGTGGCGGAGCCAAGCCATAGCGCAGCACTGCGGGAGGCCAACTCCAGATCCCACAGTACCTTGTGTGTTCAAGTTAGGGAGTAGGAGGAAGGATGGGAGGTGTGAACTGCTTATCTCCATAGTGCCGCCCACCTCTGTTGCCTTTGAGACTCAAGAGTCATTGACAAGCTGCCCACAGCTCGGTGCAGTGCCCCTGCCTACCTTGGCCCCCCCTTTCAGCTGCCAGTCATGGAATCTGCTGAGGAAGAAAGTGAGGGCTTCCATGTCCATCAGAAGATTGGCGACCTCCACACACCCTGCCAACAGTCATTTCTTCTGATCTTCTTTTCTAGAGGGTTGCCTAGCAGGTCAGCTGTGCCAGGCTGGAGAGAAGGGGTGACTCTGGCTAATTATATGTATGTGGCAATTTGGCCAGTGCCAGTGGTGCCACACACCCTGCTTGTTGGTGGCAGCATGCCATGGGCTCTAGCCCACCTATTCATTTAGCTCTAATAAATCTTCAAATTCTTTGAGAGAAGTGAAAAAGCCAGGAGTCAGGACCATGAGGGATCAGAGCAGTGGCAGCTGGGAAAGGGAGCTGGGCAATTTCTGTCCTTTGATTGTAGCAATGCTATGCCCAGTCATGTGGAAACCACAGTACACTGAACAGCAGCAGTGCACTTGGAGGCATGGGGTGGGGTGACTGCCAGCATCTTGGGTGCTGCCATTTCTGAAGCAGCATAGTCCTTATTTCTGACTGTTTTTACCAACTCAAAAACATTCCATCACATTCCAGAGCATATACATCTGGTGTTTTGAATGTGTCATTTTGGACATATAGCATTTTGGCAAGCATTTTTTTTTTTTTTTTTTTTTTTTTTTTGGTGCAGAAGACTATTAGCAATGTCAACAGTGTACTTTAAAAAAATGAATACTTCCCTCTGGTGAAATAAAATTTCTTTTACAAAGTCTTTTATTGCTGAACACTGTGACACCTACCTGTAATCCCAGCAACTCTAGAGGCTAAGGTGGGAGAATTGCAAGTTCGAGGCCAGCCTCAGCAATTTAGTGAGATCCTCAGTAATTTAGGGAGACCCTGTCTCAAAATTTAAAAATAATAATAATAAAGGACTGGGGATGTAGCTCAGTATAAAGCACCCCTGGGTTCACTCCCCAGTACCAAAAATTTTTTTTTAAAAAGGTCTGGGTATGTGATTTAGTGGTAGAGTTCTACTTGGTTCAAACCCAAGTACTGCAAAATAAATAAATAAATAAGTTTTATTTGAGTTATTGATGCATATTGACTTGTACAGACTATGATGTAGAGAGTGTATTCAAAGGGATTAATAAATTTGTGCCCCGCCCCTTACTTTAAGTAACACCACCACTAAGCCACCTTGTCATTATGAGAGATTGAGGAGAGGCATTTACAAATTGTATTTAACAGTTTGGGATGGGTACCTTCTTTTTTTGGGGGGAGGGTGGGTACGATGGCCAGCTCTCTTTGTGGGTTCTTTATGCCCAGGGGAATCCAAGCCACCCTAAAACTTACAATCTCAGTTAATTAATAAGTAACAAAACAAAACACTCAGAATGTGAAGCCCCTGATAGATCTAGTCCACATGGGTTCTGGAACTAGACAAAGGGAAAATGGCTCCCATGGTTTATTTAAGGGGTTACATCAAAGGCAGGATAAGGTTTCAAGGACAGAGTCTTGCTTCCTGTGTCTTGCAGTCAGCAGATTGGTTGACATCTTGGCAGGTCATACCCATCTCAGGTGCTATGTGGGCCACAGCAGAGCGGGAAAGAGATTCACACTGTCCCTGGGCAATTGACCAGAGGAAATGTCCACTGGTCATTCCCAGACACCAGATGTCTCTATCCAGGAGACTTCCATGTGTAGTTACCCACATGCAACCCACAGACAGCTGGTGACACCTTCTTACTTTGTCTAGTAAGAGGCATAGTTGGCTCTATTCCTGTCATTGATTAAAATTTGTTTTCAAATGTTTTTTATTTTAGCCAAGTAAGTCAACAGCTTGGCTTTATCTATCAGTCCCAATTTTATCACATGAAGTAAGAAGACAAATTTATTTCCATTGCCTTCTACTTCCCCATCACCTCCACTGTCCCCAACAGCCTAGAGGTGGTAAAAGGGAGAAGATAGTTTTTCTAAAGAACAGCAGTAAATGTTCGTGCTGATGATGTGGGGGATGCTTGGTAACCAAGGAGAGAAGCATGAAGTCCAAGACTTGTGCACCTGGGATGTCAGGAGTAGTGGGAGGGGCTTCCTCTTCACAGCATTTCCCTTTGTACCATGTACAATGCTTAAAATTTAAAAATCATAAGCAACAGCAACAAAACTATAGCCCCCACTAATTTGGATTAAACCTCTCTCCATATTTGGGGACACCCAATTTATTTTTAAAATAGTAAAAGCAGGGGGCTGAAGTTGTAGCACAGGGGTAGCGTGCATGCTTAGCATATGCAGGAAAGGCTCTGGGTTCAATCTCTAGAAAAACTCCCCCTCAAAAGGGGGAGGGGAGCCGGGTGCGGTGGCGCACGCCTGTAATCCCAGCACTTTAGGAGGCTGAGGCAGGAAGATCGCGAGTTCAAAGCCAGCCTCAGCAATGGCGAGACACTTAGCAACTCAGTGAGACCCTGTCTCTAAATAAAATACAAAAAAGGGCTGGGGATGTGGCCCAGTGGTTGAGTGCCCCTGAGTTCAATCCCTGGTACCAAAAAAGAAAGGGGGGGGGGAGGGGAGTAAAAAGGGCTGGGAGTGTATCTCAGTGGTGAGTGCTTGCCTAGCATGCATGAGGCCCTGGGTTCCATCCCCAGCTTAATAAATACGAAAATAGAATATGTATTTGATATCACTAAAAGGAAATAACAAAATGTCCTTGTGATAATACATACTCATGGCCAAGCACTTCCAAGGCCATGAATCCAGCATAAAAGTGAGGTTTAGTGGAAGTACATGGTAGCTGGCCACAAGTCATAGGAATGGAACTTGAGAAAATGCTTGTGTTCTTGACAAGCTGGTATGAGTTCTTGCCGTAATTAATTAGAATAATATTATGTTGCATTTTATTTTTTTCTTTGTCAAACAAAAAAACATAAACCACCAAACAAAAAAATCTCAAACCCAAACAAATAATAAAAACAAGAGACTGGGCATAACTTCTTACTCTCTTCCCTATAGGGTTTACTTTTTTAAAAACTTTGTGTTATTAGTTGATGTTTTAAAAATTCAGGATATAAAGGATTAAAATAAAGTTACTAGACAAAATTTGAAACTCTCCAGGTCCACATTTCTTGGAATGATAAATTTAAAAGTTTTTTTTTTCATTTTCTGATTACGAATGTAATGTACATGTGCCAGGCCTATTGGCACATGCCTATAATGCCTGTAATCCCATCTCTTTGGGAGTTTGAGGCAGGAGGATGACAAGTTCTAGACCAGCCTCAGAAACTTTGTGAAACCCTGTCTCAAAATTAAAATAAGAAAAAAAGCCAGGGGTGTAGCTCAATGGTAGAGCACCCCTGGGTTCAATCTCCAGTACCAAAATAATAATAATAATAATTAATAATAATAATAATGACATGCTTATAAAACAAATAGAGAGCAACAAAAAGGAATAAAATAAATAAGTACTGCTAACAGGATTTATTTCCTTCTCTTTATTTTTCTAAGATTAACATACACTACATGGTTTTCTACTGTATGGATACTGTGATTTGGGGGGCAGGATAGGAGAGTAGGGGGGATTGAACCCAGGGCCTACTGCATGTGGGCTGTATCACTGAGTTATACTCTCAGCCCCAATATACTGCAATTTTTAAAATAAACCTATTAGTGAAAATTTCAGACATACACCTTTTTTCTCCCCTGAAAATAGCAGTACAGCAAATGTGCATATATACATAATGCTTTTTTGGGGGGTAGGGGTACGGGGGATTGAATGCAGGGGTACTCAACCACTGAGCCACATCTCCAGCCCTATTTTGTATTTTATTTAGAGATAGGTTCTCGCTGAGTTGATTAGCACCTTGCTGTTGCTGAGGCTGGCTTTGAACTCGAGATCCTCCTGCAGCTGGGATTATAGGCATGTGCCACCATGCCGTGCTACATAACGCTTTCCTTAGGAAAAATTCAAAAGACAAACATATTTAAAATTTTTATATATATTGCAAAATTGTCCTTCAGGAAAGTTCTGTGCTTCTACCAACAGTATATGAAAACCTCTACCTGCATAGTGTCACCAATATTTACTTAATCTTTCCCCATTACACATGTTTCCTGTTTTTCTTTTTGAAGGTAATTTATCTTCTCATGACCCAGAGCTTTCAGAACTGTGTAGCATTGCAAGCCAGGCTTCTTTTTCAGAACAGGCATTTCTTCTTCTTCTTCTTCTTTTTTTAATATTTATTTATTTAGTTGTACACAATATTTTTTCATTTGTACGTGGTACTGAGGATCGAACCCAGGCTGCTAAGTGAGTGCTCTACCTCTGAGCCACAATCCCAGGCCAGAACAGGCATTTCTTTATGTGGTGTGTATATCAGAGGGTGGGCTTGGATTTGCCCACCACCCTTAGCAATAAGAAAAGCTCATATCTGGTAGGTGTGCTAGGCCTTTATTGAATATTAATTAAGCCTAACTATTTGTCAGACCCCGTGGCACATGATAGAAATATAGTGACAAGCAAACTAGTCATTCCTTCTCTAAAGGAATTTATGTTCTAATGGATTGTCTTTTCTATTTTTTAAAAACTATGTGATAGGGGAACAAAGGGTATAGCTTTCTAATTTGGATGTGTTTGATTTCTGAGTTCAAAATGTTTTTGTCCATATGTATTTCTCCCACTTTGTAATATGACCCGTCTTGGACTTTTCTGTCTTTTCCTTTTTTATTTCTATGGGTTAATCCTTTTTCACTGTGACTTGGCTCCCTGTTCTAGTTTGTTCAGGTACGGGTGACCATGATAAGGGAGCTGGACTCAGTGCCTGGGTTTTAGGAGAAACAGGGAACTGTGCACTGAGTTCTGTCTCTGGCACTTAATCCCCATGTGGTCTCAAGTGCAAAGGTTACTCCTGATGGCCTCCATCTTCCTCATCTGTAGAATAGAGGTATTAGACAAGACAAGGTGTCTAGGTTCCCTTTAGTTCAGGAGATGCACTGTGTTAGGAATTTAAGAATATAGAGGCAAATCTAGCAGTATTATCAAATATCTGCAGGGCAAGGAACCATGTTAGTCACTGAGTGTACAAAAAAAAAAAAATACGACTGTCCTTGATTTTAAAGAATTCATTAGCTATTGGAGAAGATAGATGTGTAAACCAAAAAATGTGATCTACAAAGATGGACTTTCCAGTGCATACAGCTGGAACAATTAGTTACAAATATGTTTTTCAAAAAAGGTCCACAGGGGCTAGGTTGTGGCTCAGCAATAGAACACTTGCCTTGTACATGTGAGGCCCTGGGTTCGATCTTCAGCACCTCATAAAAAAATAAATAAACAAAAATAAAGTTATTGCGTCCATCTACAACTAAAAATATAAAAAAAAAAAAAAAAAAAAAAAAAAAAAAAAAAAAAAAAAAAGGTCCTTAGGGCCAGGCATGGTAACAGACACCTGTAATCTAATCCCAGGGTCTCAGGATGCTAAAGCAGGAGGATTATAAATTCAAAGCAAACCTCAGCAATTTAGCAAGATCCTATTTCAAAATAAAACATAAAAAGGGCCAAGGATATATCCCAGTGGCAAAGTGCTTCTGAATTCAATCTTAGCACGGAAGAAGGAAGGAGTAGGGAGAAGGGAAGGAAAAACAAGTCCCTCGGAGTGGGGGCCAGACTCATGCCTGCAATCCCAGCAACTCAGGAGGTGAGGCAAGAGGCTTGCAAGTTTGACACCAGCCACAGCAATTTAGTGAGACCTTATCTCAAAATAAAATTTAAATTTAAAAAGGGCTGAAGATAGCCGGGCCCGGTGGCGCACGCCTGTAATCCCAGCACTTTGGGAGGCTGAGTCAGGAGGATCGCAAGTTCAAAGCCAGCCTCAGCAATGGCGAGGCACTTAGCAACTCAGTGAGACCCTGTCTCTAATAAAATACAAAAAAGGGCTGGGGATGTGGCCCAGTGGTCTAGTGCCGCTGAGTTCAATCCCCGGTACCAAAAAAAAAAAAAAAAAAAAGGGCTGAAGATATAGCTAAGTGATAGAATGCCCCTTGGGTCAGGTCCCTAGTACTGGGTTGAGATGTGTTTCAGTGGTAAAGTACTTGCATTGCATGCATGAGGCCCTGTGTATATCCCCAGGACAGGGGGCGGGGATGGGGGGGTGGGCTGAGAAAGAGAATATAAATCCCCAGTATTGCAAGTTACCTGGAGCCAGGCACAGTGATTTCTATAGTTCCAGCTACTCAGGAGACCGAGAAGTTGATTGACCTCAGGAGTTTGAGATCAGCCTGGGAACATAGCAAGACCCTGTTACCACCACCACCACCACCATCATCATCATCACGGTCACTTTGGTCCCTTTCTTATACTATTTACAAGAATTGATTGCATGTGGGCATAAACACATGAGAGAAATAAAACTTTCAGAAGAACATATAAAAGACTGTCTTCACAGCCTCAGGATATGGAAGAATTCCTTCAGACGTGAGAAGCACAAATTATAAAGGAAAAGATAGATTTGATTACAATAAATTAACTATTTCTGTTTTTCATAGGTACCATAGGACTGGGGATGTTGCTCGGTGATAGGTCATTTGCCTAGCATGTGCAAAGCAATGAATTCAATACCCAGTACTATAATAAAACAAGCAACAACCAAAACAGACAAAAAAGAGGCAACATAGGGCACTCTTGCCCCACCTGTCTCTCACTTTCCTTTTTAATAAAATTCCTGTTCTCTTGCCTACTAAGAAAAATTAAAAAAAAAAAAAAAAAAAAAGAGGCAACATAAATGACCAAGAAGCATGTGAAGATATTTTCATTCATAATCAGGGAATATATGTACATATACATATACATACACACATACATGCACACAAACACATATGATATAATTTACATACATAAAATTATAGATTAGAAACTCATTGAGATGGTTTTTGTACCACTATATTGTCAAAATTAAAACATTTGACCACACATCTCAGCAAATATTAGTGAGGATATAAATGGGAGCTCCTAAAGGATGGAGGTAATACAAATGGCCAAAGGGCCAAAAATGCTGCCCCTACCTTATGCAGGAGGATAACATATCCCACAGCCCAGCAACTCCACCTGGCCACGTGCAAATTGGGAGACACAGACAAGAAAGTTCACAGCAACATTGTTTCTGAAAACAAAGCATTATATTGTAAGAGCCCTAATAAGGAGATAGCTAAGATGGCGGCTAGCTGAGAGCCATAAGAGGAGTTTAAGTATTTTCACCTGATATTCATGCATTTATCTAAGAATCTTTCTATGGCCATAAACACTATGTGACGCACCTGTAAGTTTGAGCTGTTAACACGTGTATACTTGTTAAGGCAAAAAGTATTTAACTGGGTGAGGTTGGCTAGAGGGGGTAGTTGGAGTTGGAGAGGTTGTTGGAGCCAGAGAGAGAAGTTAGAAGAAGAAAGAATAAAGAACCTATTCATTTCCACTCTGCCTCCAAATTCTTTCCTGCGGTATCATTGCTGCAGGCGGCCACATTATATGACCAACTCAAATGTCCATAGGACAATGAACAAATTTAAGTATATTCATATAGCAGTGAAAAGGAATGGTGTAGAACTCTAGGATCAATATGGGTAAATCTCACAAATGTGATTTTGAACTAAAGAAAAAAAGAAAAAACATCACAGGAGAATACATATAGTACAGTATCACTTATATAAAGTTAAAAAATGTACAAAACTAAACAATATATCATTTAGGCAGAAAGAAAAGGGAATAAAATAAAATTCAAGACAGCAGTTATTTCTGAGGGGTTAGTCAGGAAAAGCCATCTGGCAGAAATTCATACTGGGATTTGACAGTCTGGTGAGGTTCTATTTCACAAGCAGGGCGATGGGTACAAGGCATTGGTTATATTATTTCTTTTTTTTTTTTTTTTTAAATATTTATTTATTTACTTTAGTTATACACAATGCAATGCATTTATGTTTACGTGGTGCTGAGGATCAACCCGGGCCGCGCACGTGCAAGACGAGCGCTCTGCCGCTGAGCCACAATCCCAGCCCCATATTATTTCTTATACTACATGCTTACACACGTGTGCATGTACACACACATGCACACACACAAGCATTGGGGATGGCAAGAAGGGGAAAAAGTCACTTTTCTCATGAAAGGAACAGCATATGCAGGGGTCCGGAAGCCTGAAACAAGATGGTACACTTGGGAAACTCTGGCAATTTGTCATTACTTGGGCGTGATGTGTAGGAAGAGGAATGGCAGGAAACTCCTTCAACACATTACATCTGTGGAGCAGCTAGTAAAAGCAGACACTGTCCTACACACCAGCACACATAGATGAAAGGATCAGTGCCTGACCTGGAGCTGGGTCTATGGCAGGACAGTGGGTAAGTGTTATAGTGGGGTGTACCCAGGGTGCATTGAGAGTGCAGGCAAGAGGCCCAAATCCAGAGGGAAGGTGTCCTAGACGTGATGACAAAGAAGTGGATTTTAAAGGGTGAGCAGCAATTATCCTGCTGAAGACCTGGGGGAGGCTGATCCCAATATGGGAAATACTGTGTGTAAGAAAATGGAGTAGGTTAAAGTAATGAACGTTATCATTCTTTTTTAGTCACAGTTGGGGACTGTATTGTGCCAAAATTCGCACGTCCTAACCCCAACATGACTGTGTGGAGGTAGGCTTTTAAAGAGGAAATGAAGTTTAAGTGAGATCATAGGGTGTATCCCTAATCCAATATGACTGGTGTCCTTGTAAGAAGAGACACACCAGGATGTACACACTGACGAAGGCCAAGTGAAGACACAGCAAGTCCAAGAGCAGGTGCTCAGGAGAAATCAACCCTGCCAACACCGTGATCTTAAACTTCCAGCTTCCAGAACCATGAGAAAATAAATTTCTCTTATTTAGGCCACCAGTCTGGTGTTTTGTTATGGCAGCCCTATAGTCACCCTCTGAATGCCCCAAATGTCTGAGGATTCCTCCATGTTGCACAGCAGAGTCAACCTCCACTGTCAAAACAGGAAGGTGCTGTCATCCTTTCTCCCAGCCCTCCTCACACACAGGGAGGACTGTGACCCAGGGTGGATGCGTGAGAAGCACCTCCTCTACACTTGGACTCAAGCCACAGACAGAAGTGCAGCAGTCACATAGAATTCCCTCTGGGGACAGGAGTGGCAGCAATGGGAGGTGCACCTTGGTTCCCAAGGATCTGGCTGGTTCGGGGTGGCAGTGTCCCGTGGGAGTGATGGTGCTGGTCAGACTGTAATATCCAGGTGGGTGGCAGAGGCACAGAATCATCTTCTTCTTCTTCTTCTTCTTCTTCTTCTTCTTCTTCTTCTTCTTCTTCTTCTCTTCTTCTTCTTTTTTTTTTTTTTTTTTTTTTGGTACCAGGGATTGAACTCAGGGGCACTTGACCATTTAGCCACATCCCCAGCCCTTTTTTGATTTTATTAGAGACAGGGTCTCACTGAGTTGCTAAGTGCCTCGCCATTGCTGAGGCTGGCTTTGAACTCGCAATCCTCCTGCCTCAGCCTCCCAAGTGCTAGGATTACAGGCGTGCACCACCAGGCCTGGCAGGCACAGCATCTTCAAAGGACTAGTTCTGGTTTGTTTTCATGGACCAAACCTAGATCCCTATCCTCCTGGTGATCTTGGATGCTACCCAATAAACCCTTTTATATATTTTAAGATCAATTTTATTGAGGTTTTATTTATATTAATTAAAATGTATCTATTTTGAGTTTACAGTTTGATTAGTTTTGATAAATGTCTACATCCATATAATTACCACCACAGTAAAGATAGAGAACATTCCTGTGAGCAACCTCTAGACACTGAGGAGGAAAGAGAATCTTTCCTTAGATCCTCCAGAAGGAATGTAGCCCTCTCGACACCTTGAGTTTAGGACTTCTGATCTGCAGAACTGTAAGATAACAAATGTATGTTATCCTAAGCCAAATGAAAAAAAAAAAAAGATATAGAACATTCCTATCACCAAATATCTTCCTTCTTACCCAGTTGTAAATTCTCCCCCACTCCCTATCTAGATAAACACTAATATATTTTCTGTGTTTAGGTTAGTTTTGTGTTTTCTAGAATTTCATAGAAATGAAATCCCATAGTATATACACTTTTGTGTCTTGTTTTTTCAGGGAGTGTAACAGTTTTGGAATTCACCAATGCTGTTTATTCCTTTTTATTGCTGAGTAGTATTCCACTGTAAGGATATACTATAATTGTTTATCCTTTTGCCAGTTGATGGACATTTGAGCTGTTTACATTTTGGGGTTATTATAATAAAGCTTCTTCTTCCATGTTTTCTATTGGTGAATTATAACTATACATAATAGTGAGATTTGTTGTTACATATTCATACATGCACATGATATTACAATATAATTCCATCAATATTATTCCCCAGTTATTATAATAAAGTTTCTTTTGATACTTTGACACCTAACAGCGGTTTTTTTTTTTTTTTTTTTTTTCAATACTGGGGATTGAAGCAAGGGTGCTCTACCACTGAACTGCATTCACAGCCCTTTTAGTTTTTATTTTGAGACAGGTTCTCACTATGTTGTCCAGGCTGGCCTCAAACTGACAGTCCTTCTGCCTCAGCTTCCTGAGTCACTGGGATTACAGGCATGCACCACTGTGCCCAGGAATTCCTTTCCTGCTTAACCAGCCTACATTCATTTCTGTTGTTTATTAATCCCACAGGCATGGCCACAGTGGTCTGTAAGCTGGAGTGTGAAAATGGCAGTTTTGGTGCAAGGATGAAAGTGGGCTGGTGAGAAAGGCCAGAGACAGTTCCTCTGTGCCCTGTCAAGGAAATGGTATTATGAGTTTAGGAGTGATGTGACCAAAGTAGCTTTTGAGAAAGTTAATATGTTATTTAGAATAATCCAGGCAAAAAATAATGAAGACTTGGACCTAGACAATGCTCTGGGGTTTGGAAGGAGGACACCAATTCAAGAGCTAGTGCATGGAAACAGTTACAGGGATCTGAGGATCAAATAAATATGAAGGTTATGAGGAAGGAAGATTTCCAGGAGTGCTCCTAGGGAGCAGACTGCAGCCATGTAAAGATGTTAGGAGGCAAATCTTTAGAAACCTGTGTTCTGGATCTGTGGGTTGAAGTTGGGCAGAGAGGACATTTTCTTACTGTGTAATAATAGCAGTGTAGGGGTAGAAGGGAGTAGGAACAGTGGGGTTAGCTGAAATACAGATGCAACAAGAAGGGACCCAGAGTCAACCTGTGCCCCAGGCCCTGCTAGCCTACATTTGTCTTCTTACCTCAGCCTCTTGACTTGGGAGCTATAAAAACTGTCTCATTTTGAATTTTAAAAACTTCTTTCAGTTCCAACTGTACCTCTATTAAGCAAGCACCTACTATATTGCTAGTCTCTGGGCTTGGTCTTAGAGTTACAAAAGGAGGCTTAGCCAGTCCTTGAGTTTCAATTCCAAAGACTGCATCAAAATCCTCTGTGAGATTCATCCCAATGACCTACCCCTGGAAGCTTCCCCCCACCCCCATAATGTCCTTTATTGCTAGCTTCTCTCCCATCCCTGATCCAGAATCACATTCAGTTGTCAAAACTCTTTGGTCTCTGCCTTAGTTTGTTCAGGCTACTATCAGGAAGTGTCACAGACTGACTGGCCTATCAATAACAGAAATGAAAATCAGCTCTCTGTGTATGCAGGTTCCATGTCTGCAGATTCAACCAACTGCAGATATTTAGAAAAACTGCATATACTGAACTTGTACAGACCTTTTTCTCGCCATGATTTCCTAAATAGTACAACAATAAAGTATAACAATTGAGTACAGCACATTTATATAGCATCAGGTATCAGAGGTCATCAAGGGATGATTTAAAGTCCATGGGAGGATGCATATAGGGTCTGTGCAAATATTGTGCCATGTTATAGAAGGGAATTGAGCACCTGCAGATTTTGATATCTTCAGGGGTCCTGGCACCCATCACTTGTGGGTACTGAGGAACGATTATATTTTTCACTGTTCTAGAGGCTGGAAGTCTGTAATCAGGGCACCAGCATAGTCAGATTTTGCTGAGGGGTCTCTCCTGGAAGCTTTGATTCAGTAAGTGGGGCCCTACTGTCTATATTAAAACAAACAAACAGACAAACAAACAAACAAAATGATACAGATAGTCCTGTCGCACTGTACTGTTATAAACTACTGAATCAGGCACTGCTATCTATATCTTATTTAATTCTGTCTCCCTGATAGACAGGTACATTGTCTGAGCTCATTATCTGATGGGTAAACAAATTCATGGACACAAGTAATTGTAAGCATTTCAATGAGGAGAAGATCAGACTGGGAGAGGAATATGTTAATTAATTAGGCTCCTGGTAAGTCCCAAGCACTGGCCTAGCTTCTAGAGCTGCAAAGATGAAAAGACCATAATGACATCAGCCAGGAGGTCTTGTGATTATAGGGGCACACAAATCTCAAACTTCCGTGCTGAAGCTGGGCGCGGTGGCGCATGCCTATAATCCCAGCACTTGGTAGGCTGAGGCAGGAGGATCATGAGTTCAAAGCCAGCCTCAGCAATGGCTAGGCTCTTAGCAACTCAGTGAGACCCTGTCTCTAATAAAAGACAAAAAAGGGCTGGGGATGTGGCCCAGTGGTCGAGTACCCCTGAGTTCAATCCCCAGTACCAAAAAAAAAAAAAAAAAAAAAAAACCCAAAAACTTCCGTGCTGACCCAAATTCTGTTCCAACAGAGGAATGTATAATGGGGAGCAGAATAGTCAGAGTGCCAAGGACACATTGTGTCAATGTGACGGGGAAGTACCCAAGGAGATTTTATTTAAGCCAAATTTTAAATAATGAAGAGGAGATCACCAGGTAGAGGGAGAAGGTCCACTCAGGAAAAGGAGACCTCATGTGCTAAACTGGGGCTGAGAAAGTGGCACACTGAGGCACTTGAGAAAATCTCCTCATGGATCGCTGAACCCATTTGGATTAGACACTGGCATCAAATAAAGTAGGAAAGGTTGTCAGGTGTTGGATATTTATAAAACTAAGGAACTTGGAATTTTTACTATGGATGTGGGATTTTCAAGTTATATTCACTGGAGCTGCGAGTGCTCCTTGGAATCCATGCATGAGTCATCTACTAAGTGCCTTGCCATTGCTGAGGTGGTTTTGAACTCTCAATCCTCCTGCCTCAGCCTCCCAAGTGCTGGGATTACAGGCGTGCGCCACTGTGCCCGGCCTGACTCTGCTTTTTATCTGTTTTGTGGTGGATATAAGTAAAAGACTTTTTCTTTTCTTTTTTGTAGTACTTGGGAATGAATCCAGGGATACTCTACCACTGAGCTACATCTCCAACCCTTTTAATTTTTTTATTTTGAGACAGGGTCTCCATAAGTTGTCTACGCTGGTCTCAAACTTGGAATCCTCCTGCCTCAGCCTCTCAAACCTTTGGGATTACAACCATGCTCCACTGCACCTTGCTAGATTTTTTTTCTTTTAAACAAAGGGATTCAAAATTAAGTTTAAACATTATAGCACTAGGTAATAACAAACCATTGACAATTTTTAAGTGGGAAAGTGGTGTGAGTTTCCAAGGTGAAAAGAGTTGCCAACATTATCAAGTGAGGAAATATCAGGAAAACAAGTACTGAACAGTATCCCTTGGGCTGGGCACAGTGGGTCCCAGTCTGATGTCCTCATGTAGTCATGTCCCCATCTCCGTGCATGCTTGTAATCCCAGTGGCTTGGGAGGCTGAGGCAGGAGGATCATGAGTTCAAAGCCAGTCTCAGCAATGGGGAGGCACTGAGCAACTTAGGGAGACCCTGTCTCTAAATAAAATACAAAATAGAGATACGAATGTGGCTCAGTGGTTGAGTACCCCTGAGTTCAGTCCTGAGTACCAAAAAAAATAAAAAATAAAAAAAAAAGTATCCTTTGGGTTTTGCAATTAGTCAGTGACCTGGATGAAGACAGTAGATAGGGTGGGGCTAGGGGATTGGGAATAGCATGCAGAGATAGTGGAATAAAGAGGAAGAGAAAATGTGGAGCCAGAGAGTGGAGACTACCCTCTTAGCTATAGAACATGGAGGGGGATTGGCAATAACCAGAGAGAGATTTATCCAACTCACAATTCCCCTTTTTAGCTAACAGATCTCTCACCTTCAAGGTCATTGGACTTCTGAAAACTATGTTAGTACACGGCTGCCCACCTTGACTGTAGTCAACTGGTCCTTGATAGGGTACACCATCCAATCAGGCCAATATTTCCCCCTAAGAAACTTAGAATGTGGGCTAAGGGATAAAGCCCATTTTCTCCAGTCGTTTGGGTAATTTTGGGAGTTGGCTCCTGGAGAATCAGATGAAATGAGCTACAGGTATGCAGATGATGAAAGCAGATATATGGAAAAGGATGGATGGGAGGGAGCATCCAGGTTGGCTTTACAGGCAATTTCCAAATCACATGCAAGCTAGGTGGGGTGGCGCTCACCTGTAATCTCAGTGACTCAGGAGGCTAAGGAAGGAGTATCCCAAATTTGAGTTCAGCCTCAGCAATTCAGTGAGACCCTGTCTCAAAATAAAACAACAACAATAACAAAAAGGATGAAGCTTATTCCCCAGTATCAATTCAACCAACCCACAAATAAAAACCAAAACTCAGTTGCACTCAAGGTCCATGGAAATATTGCCATCTGGGTTCTGGGTGAAACCAGTCCATCTGATCATGAACCCTTTGTTTTTGGTTAACTCATATAGTTTCTCTTACTCATACCATAATAACCCTTTCTGATACAGATGGCATACGATTTCATTTCTCTCTCTTTTCTTCAAAGAGAAAAAAATGGTCAATTGAGTGAAAGTTTGATGACAAGAGAAAGAGGAGATAATAGGGCGATTCTCAGAACAAAGGTGTGGAGTCCCTAGCCCAAGCTAGAGAGAGATGCATCTTCCTCTGACATAGATGGGAATGTAGATAAGTACATGGGCTGGGACTAGAAAGAGGGTTCTGAATGTTTTACTTTCTTTGTCAAGAGTCAAGGTTGTCTGCAGATCAGGAGATGGGTGGACCTCCTTTAAGGGACGACTCCAGCACTTGTGGGCCAGGATCTGACCACAGATCAACATACAGATAGCCAAAGATCCCAGGTATCCAGTGGAGAATGGAAGAGCAGTCTCAAACCCCAAAGCTTCACTCCTAGGCCAGCTCCTTTAAAACACAGACAGAATTACATCATTCTGCTGCTTAATTTTTTCCAATGGTTTCCCATTGCTTTAAAATATAAATTGTCTTCACCAAATTATATTATGTGCATGTACGAATATGGTAAAATGAATCCCCCCCATGGCATGTGTGTATCTCCCCTAGTTTTGCTCAGCAAGTGAAAGTAGGGAAAGCAGAAGGGACATTTTGGATTGATCCAGAACTGGGTGTGTGAAACTGCCAGGAAATGCTCTAGGGTGTAGGGAGAATAGGTAGATCCGGACAGCACGGGAGTTAAAAGAGAATACAGAAGGATGGTGGGGTGTGAAGTGACAATTGGGGACATCTAAGGTTGAGCTTGTGCATGGAATGTTCTGGGTGAGAAAAGGTTTTAAGTGGGAACATATAAGGATTTTCTGAAGTGACTTATTTGAGACAGATAAACTTTCTCCTCTATCTATAAATGGCTCCACCTCCCACCCAGTTACCCATACCTGAAATCCTAAATTGTCCTAGGAGTTCAATCTTTTTCTTTCTCCCTTACATTCAGTTGGTCCTCAGATCCTTTCAATTGTATTTCCAAGCATCTCTTTCTTTCTTTCTTTTTTCTTTTTGGCTGGGGTCTTCCTAGGTTATCCAGATTGGTCTTGAATTCTTGGATTTAAGAGATTTTCCTGCCTCAGCCTCCTCAGTGCTGGGACTACAGGCCTATTCCAGGTCCTAAACATCTCTTGATTGTTATTGTATTGGTTTAAAATCTCAAAATTGCTCACAGTATTTAGTCTTAGTTCTACTGATCTCTTGTCTCTTAAAATGAGAATCAGACCACATCACTCCCAGGAAGCCACTTAATTCTTCCAGTGGTTTCCCATTGTTTTCAGATGCACTTATTGTGGGATACAAGGTCCTTTGTAATCCGGCTCCTGTTTCTTTCTTCAGCTTCATTTCTTACTTCTTTTCCAAAGCTGTATGCTCTATTTATAGCTCTTGAGGACCATGTGTTTCTCTGGCTTCTGTGCCTTAGTCACACAATTCCTTATGACTGAAGGTCCTTGGAAAGATCTTCCTTGTCTTTTCTTGGATCTTACTCTTTCAAGATTCCTCACATCTGCAGAGATATGAGAACCCTTATCTCCCTCCACAGGAGATTTAACTGTAGGAGTATGAATAGTCCACTGTCCATGCTCCTGACATACAGAGCTCTAGGGGCAGAAGACGTTATTTTACCTGTCAAGCTCAGAGCCCACTATAAAGTCTAGCCAGAGTACCTGCTCAGTGGATATTATAATTGTGATTATTTTGTGGTACTGGGGGCTGAACCCAGAGGTACTTTACTACTGAGCCCTTTTGATTTTTTATTTTGAGGCAGGGTCTCACTTAGTTGCCCAGGCTAGCCTTGAACTTGTGATCCACTTGCTTCAGCTTCCCAAGTATCAATGGATATTACTGAACAAAAGAAAGAATGAGTGGATATCAAAGTCATCTTAGCTGATGGCAGGACCTGGGGTGGAGGACTATGAGTCAGGAGCTGAAGTCCTGCAAGAACATGAGCATTCACTAGGTGTTTTATGGGGCCCAGCTATCAACATTCTAGTTTAGGGAAACTGCCTTGTCTATTACTCAACTGTCCTGTAGCTCCTGTCCCTATTCTGAGCTCTGTACAAATGATAAAATTAAGTGATCCCATTTCCTCAGTTGGCTTGCCAGGGACCCACAACCTGTGTGGCCTGAAAAGATGAAAATGTGAGCTGAGCTAATGTGATTTTTCTCCTGAGATTTGGGAATTTGGAAACACATTGAAGTGGTTAACAACACTAGGAGCATAGGTTGAAAGACTATGTGAAGAATTGACAAGAAACAAATAGCACAAGTTGCGAAGTGGCCCTTACATTTATTTTGATGACCTGTGTAATGTTTCTTAATATTTTGAAAATGTTTCCATTATTTGAAAATAGGGAGACTCTACATTAAAATCTGGCTATTTGGCTTCTCTTATAAAACCTGAAGGTCTGGTGTGTTAAAAAACAAACAAACAAACAAACAAAAAAACAACTGATGAGACACAGGCTACATGCTTTCTGTTCACCACAGTCTCCACTACTCCACTCCATACTACCTACCCTGGGCCACCTTCATTCACACTACTTGCTGGGTCCTTGTAGCTGTCTCATGACCAGCATATAGGAGGAACCGTTAGCAATGATGAATTATATGCAAGCCAGGTGAACAGGGGACAGAGCACATTACAGAGCAGAGAGGAAACTTGATGGGGGTGCTGGAGTGTGGAGAGAAAGAATACAAACTCCAGGAGAGGAAAACCAATTTCCATAGGCTTTTGGGTTCCTGCACTTTTCTGTTCCAGTACCTGTCCATGGCTGCCTTCATCCTAACTCCCTCTTTTTGAGAGAATTCCCAAAGCAATTAGCCAGGCTAAATCAGGGGATTACTAGAATTTGGTGAATGATAGCCACAAGAAAAGCAAGACAATAGTATGGCTAGATTGCATCAGCCTCAAAAAAGAAGTAATTCTTCCATGAAGATGGAACATAAATTGTAAGTTGTCAAGAGTTAGGCTCTTGTGGACCAGATATAGTGACTCAGAAACACCAGGCAGGGAAGATTGAACAATCTCTGTTCAAGAGGATACATGGTCAAAAGTATTTTTGGTAGCTGCATGCAGCGGTGCACATCTGTAATCCCAGCTACTTGGGAGACTGAGGCAAGAGGATCGCAAGTTTGAGACCAGCTTGGGCAACTAGCAAGACCCTGTATCAAATTTTTTTTTAAAAAAGGGCTGGGGCTATAGCTGAGTGGTAGAATGATTACTAGGCCCTGGGTTCAATCTCCAGTACTTTCTTTTTACAGTATCTATAGGGGAAATCAGAAGCATACTGGGAAAGGATATGGGTGTCTGGGAGTCCAGAAGGTCTGAAGGAAGGGACTAAGAAGTCCAGGAAAGATAAATTTGGTTGAGATATAAGGTTTGAGGATTTGTGTCCTTTTATAGGCCTGGTGACTAAGGTTCACTGTGTGTTGAAACCAGAGGTTTGCATTCCAGCAAAAGGAGAAGGCTTGCCAGATGCGGTGGCACATGCCTGTAATCCCAGCACTTGGGAGGCTGAGGCAGGAGGATCCCGAGTTCAAAGCCAGCCTCAGCAACGGCAAGGCACTTAGCAACTCAGTGAGATCCTGACTCTAATAAAATACAAAAAAGGGCTGGGGATGTGGCTAGATGGTCGAGTGCCCCTGAGTTCAATCCTTGGTACCAAAAAAAAAAAAAAAAAAAAAAAGAGAGAAGGCTTCCAGAAGGAGGTAGCACTTGGACTGCAATTTTGTTTTGTTTGTTTGCAGTGTTGGGGATTAAACCCAGGGCCTTGCACATACTAGGTAAGTGTTCTACCACTAAGCTGTACCCCAGCCCTGAGCCATATTTTAGAGAGGAGATGAAAAGGGATGCTGCTCAGGCACACAGAGCCACAAATACAAAGGCAGAATTCTTAAGGGGAGGGAGGGCAGTTAGTAGTTAGGGTCTGGTGTCAGGGAGCCTGTATTTGGCCTGAGTCACCTGACAAGTTATTTTTATATCTTGGGGCCTCAGTTTCCATTATTATAGGATAAGGATAATAATATTGTATTTCTTCTAAGAACCACTGCTCCCATACACTCCACTTTTAATGTTTCTTTTCTTTCTTTTTTTTTTTTTTTACAGTGAAAGAGAGAGATGGAACTCAGTTTTATTTTGTCCTCTCTGAAACTTTCATTTACACCATGGCCTCCTCTATCAAAGAAGAGGAGGAAGAAAAAGCCCTGCCTTATGGCATAGAATTTAAGTACTTATGCACTTGTTAAAGGATGTAGGATATCTGTTACTCCAGTTTTTTTTTTTTTTTTTTTTTTTTTTTTTTTTTTGGTACTGGGGATTGAACTCAGGGGCACTCGACCACTGGGCCACATCCCCACCCCTTTTTTATTTTTATTTTTGGTATTTTATTAGAGACAGGGTCTCACTGAGTTGCTAAGTGCCTTGCCATTGCTGAGGCTGGCTTTGAACTCGCGATCCTCCTGCCTCAGCCTCCCAAGTGCTTGGATTACAGCCATGTGCCATTGTGCCTGGCCTGTTTCTCCAGTTTTTTTGGCTCTAAAAGATTACACTTTCAGTACCAGTGTAGTGAGGAACCACTGACAAACTGCAGGAAATGTCTTCTGGATTAGTCAGTATACCTTTCATAAAGTGCTTCTGGAGTTAAAATCTCTCATGCTGTCAAAAGTGTCCACACTTTTACAACAAAGGCTAAAAGAATTCCAATGGGTATTTCACCAACTCCTTCCCAGCTGGATTTCCTTATTGGCATGGCTGCTTTAACCTCTGAGAAGCTGGCCCTTACCCCAGGCGAAGCCTCCTGGCTCTTCTTCAGGTAGTTGATTGTAATTTGGATCCTCATCTGGCATATCAAAAATAGTCCTCAAAATAGATGGTGTTTTCAGAATTCTTATCCCCCCGGGCCGATTGGGAAATACATCTTCCAAGAAAAAATATGTGTCCAACTGCAATACTTGAAAGTGTTTAAAAATTAATTCAGATTGAAGTACATCTAAAAAGGTGTGATCAATTCCAGTTGCACAGTGACAGTGGTGAGGAGGCAGGAGGTGGTGTAGGTGCGGCTAACCAGTGGGATTTTCAGGTATTCCAGCCGGAGGCTCTGGTATACCTACCATCTTGCCCACTGTTGCCTGCCCACCCCCCAACTTCCCCTTCTGACAGTACGCTCAAGTGGCAGTTAATGTTTCTTAATTTAGGACCTATCTTAAATTTGACACCCCCAAATACTAGCTTTATCACAGGATAGAGAAGAAAAATTGTGTTATCACTAACTGGACATATACAAATTTACCCAACCACAGAAAAATTTGTTCATTTGATAATTAGTTTAGTTATTTGCATATGTGGTGCCATGCAGTTGAGTTTTAATTTGGTCCTCCAAAATGTCACCTTAGGTAACCTCTAAAAGTCTACATTGTGATGAAGCATTAAAATAGTAAATTATTGGGGCTGAGGTTGTGGCTCAGCGGTGGGGCGCTTGCCTAGTACATGCGCGGCCTGGGTTCGATCCTCAGCACCACGTAAAACTAAAGGCATTGTGTACAACTAAAACAAATAAATAAATATTAAAAAAATAGTAAATTATTGTATATGCAAATTAGTTGTCATAAATCAGGCATGCAGTTGAATGTAGTAGAAATTGCCAACTCTTTTGGTAAATTTGACACAGAAGTAACAATACTAGATAAGGTTGGCCTGGCCAGCTACGTATGGAAGATTGAACATTTAAAAAAAAAATATTTATTTTTTAGTTGTAGTTGGACACAATACCTTTATTTTATTTGTTTTTATGTAGCGCTGAGGATCCAACCCAGGGCCTCGCACATGCTAGGTGAGTGCTCTACCGCTGAGCCACAACCACAGCCCCCTAACACTGAACATTTAACAATCAATAGTTTATAGCTATCCAGGAGAAGTTGTATCGATTCCAGAGGTATGCAATTCAATTAAAAAAAATAAAATAAAGTTTATAACCAAAGAGCAAACATACATAATGCTTGCATATTCTTTGAAATGTCTTAACATTATACTGTTACTTTCTAAAGACGCTAAAGAGATCAAAATATAAACACAGGTTCTGAAAAACAGTGTCCTCTAAAGTTATACTTAGGCACATGGTTAAAGGTTATATTAAGATTTTAGACTGTGAAAGCAAAAGGGCTGAGACTGAACCTTTGATTATGGCACCAGAGAAGAAAGTGGTGAAATTAAAATAACCAACATTACTGAAAGATTACTATGTGGCACTGTTAAGTAGACAACTTTATCAGATCAGTGGCGTTATCCTCATTTTAAAGTGAGAAAGCTAGGAGGCAAATCCAAGAACTTGGCCTCCAGATTCTTATTTGGTACCACTATGTTGTTAGAACACCCCTAACCTATGAATAATTATGGTTACATCCGCTCTTTTTTTTTTTTTTTTTTTTTAAATTGAGGATTGAAAGCAGGGACTCTTTACCACTGAGCAACATTCCCAGTCCTTTTTATTTTGAGACAGTCTCACTAAGTTGCTTATCAGCTTGCTAAATTGCTAAGGCTGGCCTCAAACTTGCAATCCTCCAGTCTCAGTCTCCCCAATCACTGGGATTACAGGGTGCACTACTGCACCTAGTTTCAATAGCATCTTAAAATCAAGGAATATGGTAAATACCTGTCTTGTAGGAACAGGTGATCAATATCATAAAGGGCTTCTAGAAAAAGCGGATAAGAGGGGCAGGTGTTGCAAAATGGAGTACAGTAAGTCTGGTCTTCAGAACCCTATCATCCTAAAACATGAGAAAACTAGTGGGAGAAAAGTGTGAGGAGTGTCTTCTTTGGTTTTGACAGCATTCCTTCACAGGAAACGCCCTCTCACACCTGTCTAAATCCTTCTATGTTTCAACGCTCATCCCAAATGACAGTTCCTTCAGGAAGTGGTCTCTGGTTATATGAAAAGATGTATATGGGAGCAATTTCCAAATTATTAAGCGATGGAACCAATAAGTGAAAGATGGATGTTAACATTAAAGCTGTCTTCGCTCTTCTCCTTCTTCAGTTTGCCAAACCTGAAAGGAAGCAGTGGCTTAGCCTATCCCTTCCTTTTATAATTTCTGCCCCTGCCTTCTTCAGATTTCTGCCAAAGCTGCTTTAAAGATCAAATCTTCCAGAGCTGCAGGAGGCGGATCCTTGGCGCTGGCAGTTCAGTAGGGCGGGGCTGGGGAAGCAGGAGGAGAGGGGGAGGCTAGGAGGGGAACGCGGAGCGATGTCACGTGATTTCCTTCCCAATGAGCCTCGGCGGCCAGCCTCCCAGCAACGGTGCGTCCCGCCTAACGACGCCCGCGCATCCCGGTTGGCTGTCGGGGGCGGTTGTGGCAAGGAGGTGCCCACGGTCAAGCTGATCATTGGTTCGAGCTGTTGTCGCTCAGGCACGTTGCCCGAGCGCCCGCAGGCGGTGCTGCCGGAAGCCCCTCCCATTAGCCGCCGGGTTCGTGGCTGGCTGGCCGTGGCTGTCACTCCCGGGCCATTTCCCTGAGGCCAGCGCTCTGCTGGGGGCAGGAGGAAGAGGGGCCGGACTCGGGCCTGGCGAGCGGTCGCTGTCTTCGCGGATGCTATGACCGGCGGGCGAGGCGCCCTCCGCAGCTCCGCGAAGCGTTAGTCGCAGCCGTGAGTCCACTGAAGCCGTCTGGGTCTCCAGTGCGGCCGCTCCCGCGGCCCCCTCGGCTTTTCCAGCGCCGCCTGCAAGGCGAGGCGGAGGCAGGATGAAGATGACGGTGGATTTCGAGGAGTGTCTGAAGGACTCGCCCCGCTTCAGGTAAACGGCACGGCGCCTGGCCGTCGTCCTCCCGGAGCCGCCTCCGCCGGCGGTGGGGGCGTGAAAGCTGGCCCCGCGGAAATGGATGGGGGTCCCGGAATCCGCGCCTTCCGACGGGGCGAGCGGCGCTTGCCTCAGCTTCCCAACCGGCGAGGGAACTGTAGCTCTCCACCGGCCTTTCCCGAGGGTCGAGGCGTGGCTGGGAGGGGGCCGGAGTCTCCTCACCGTCTTTTCCTTGCCCTCTTCCTGGGGCGGAGCGCCCCGGAGACCCGGCGCACCAGCTCCCGCCTGGAGGAAACGGGGTGCAGCCGCGTTCCCGAAGTCTCGTCCCCTTTGCGGGCGCGCGCTCTCGCCCCCTTCCTCTTCTTGCTGCTCTTCCTTTGCCCTTCCTTCCGCTCCTTCTTGGTTTCCACCCCCTCCACCCCCTCTTCGAGCGAGCTTTCAGGGCATCCTCTTGCAGTTCACTTAGTTCCTCTTTGCGCTTTTCCGCTCCCCTTACCCGGGGGAGGAAGGAGTAGGGGGCGAACTGGGACGTCTGCTTCTGCTTCTTCTTGTCTCCTGCCAAAGGAGCGCTTAGGGAGGCGCTGGCAGTTGATTTGTTCGGGAGTCGGGGCTAGGGGTGCTTTGACCAACCGCATTCCATCGACCCTAGTTCCTGACTGTCTTGCTTTTCTTTCCACATAAGCTCTTTGAAGGGGGCAAGGCTGTCAAGAGGTACTGGGCTGAAGGGCGAGGACTAGGAGAAGCTGTGCATTTCTGTTTTGAGAACGGAAATAGGAGGGCTCTGAAGATTGCATTTATGTTACTCTTCTAGCCGCCTCGGCCCTGAAGGGCCCTGGATCACAGTCGGATGCTCCCAGTGGATCTGTCACATAAATCGACCTGGTGGCATTCCTATTCACTGTGGATTACCCTACCTTCTATGTGAGAGGCAGCAGTTCTGAGTAAGACCAGAATACATGTTCATTCCTAGGGGACTCTTGAATTGTTCTGGAGAATGGAAATTTTTAAAGTTCTGTCTTACAGTGCATTTGCAGGGCTGGCCTTCAACTTCAACAAAATAAGGCCTTAAAACTTCCTTTAGATAGTGACGTTTTTTTGAAAGCTTCCTCTGAGTATCTGTGTGTATGTGCCCGCTGATCTCCCTGCCAATCCTTGACTGAATTCTTGCAACCTCTGCCTGAGAACTAACTGTTCTAATCCTTATCACTGTTAATTTGATTTCCAATTCTCCTTTCACTGAAAAACAAGGAAAAAACAAGCCTAAAATGAAGGAACGCCTACTTCTTACAGAAAATTTAAGAACACTTTGATTTTTGATCTTTCCTAGGTTTTAATTTTATTTGGAGCTTGGGGCTATAACTTGTAAAAGAAACTTGGTTTGATTACTGTTGTTGCTATTAGATATTGAAACTTTTATGTTATGGGTGAATTGAAAGACTCATCCACAAATGGATTGTATAGAACAGCCTTGCAGGTTAATTTCCAGGGCTGGGCTATAAATGAATTAATTTTTAAAGGGTACCTTAGAAAGTTCTACTTTTTATGACATTTCTATTAATATGACTCAGCTGTTTATTTTAAAATGAAGTAATCATAGCATTTTTCTCTTTAGATAATTCAGCTTTGTGCTCCCTTTTTCACATTTGAAATTTGATATATATATATTTTTAAAATATTTATTTATTTGCTTTAGTTGTGCACAATGCGTTTATTTGTATGTGGTGCTGAAGATCGAACCCGGGCCACGCACGTGCTAGGCGAGCGCTCTACCACTGAGCCACAACCCCAGCCCCAGAAATTTGATATTTTTAAGTAAACAATTTGAGAAGTGAGTTGGAGATACTTCTAGCCATTAGCGTTGATCACAAACTTTGTAATGCCTTTGTTTTTAAAAGAAAAGAATCATTGAATACAAAATAAAGGAAAGATATTGATTTAAGTTTTATGGTGCAGTATAGTGAACTTTTGCTAAGCTTGGATGTAGTATATATTTTAATGAACTTAGAGATTTTCAGGAGTTTTCCCAAGTATTGTAGTTATTTGTCCGCTGCAAATAGGGAAAAAATATCAATATTCCAAGAACTCAAGCATCTTGTATACTTTGTTGAGGCTAGATTAGATTTGCAGTAGCAGAAAGAATGCCAAGAAATACAAGTCTCATTATTCACATTCCTAATATTTGTAGTTTTTCTATTACCTGTAACTATGTAGTAGTTGAATAATATATTTCATAAATCTACTTAGATACTATTATGTGTAGGAATAGTACTCATTTTTATGAGTATTGGAAATCATCAAAATGGAAAATTTGTGAGGACTGGGCTTGTTTTTTTTTTTTTAAATATAAAATTAAAAAACTTTTTTTGTGGCACTGGGGATTGAACCCAGGAGTATTCTACCCCTGACCTACCTCCCCAGTAACCGCCCCCCACCCCTGCCCTGCTCTTTAAAATTTATTTTGAGATAGATTCTCATCAAGTTGCCCAGGTGGACTTCAAACTTGCAGTCCTCTTGCCTCATCTTCTCAGTAGCTGGGTTTACAGGGTGTGCCATCACTCCCAGCTGGCTTTGTTTTATTGATAGCAAGGCAGCTGCACTTGTAGTATCCTGATCTATTATGCCATTTTTACATTAGTTTTTTTTTTTTTTTTTTTTGTACTTGGGATTGAATCCAGGGATGCTTCACCACTGAACTAAATTACCCCAGTGCTTTTTTATTTTTTGTTTTGAGACAGGGTCTCACTAAGTTACTTAGGGTCTTGCTAAATTGCTGAGGCTGACCTCGAACTTGTGATCTTCCTGCCCCAGCTTCAGGAGTTGCTGGCAATCACAGGTGTGTGCCACCACACCCAACCATCTTTACACTAATTCTTTTTATTTTCTTTCACAAATGAATCTTATAGCATTTAAATCTGGCGTGTGCACATAACTGCCTTTAGTGATGTAGAATGAATGTGAAACGCAAATCTTGCTGAAGAAAAATTTTTACCACTGTTCAAGTTTTAAAAAACATTCATTTTCTTGCTAAATGGATGAGAAAATAGGAGGGGGGCTGGTTGAAATAAGGAGAGAAGGTTGTTGCAGTTGCAACATTGTCTTTAGTAATTTGAATAAACCCAGTGATTACTTGTACATTCCAATGAAGGGGGTTTTGTTTTTTTGTTTTTAGATTGGAGGGTGCATTTCATTGTGTAATTTTGGGTTCCCATTTTAGTTTTTAAAACACTAGTCTAAAATTAGCTTAAAGGTCAGAATCATGTTCATTTAAAAATCTACAAGAAAGAATGTAAATGTGTCTAAGTGCCTTTTTTTTTTTTTTTTTTAGTGGAAATTTCACATTTTGACCAAAACATTTAACATTTAAAAGTTTGGAGGCTGGGGGTGTGGCTCAGCGGTAGAGCGCTGGCCTATGGTTCGATCCTCAGCACCACGTAAAAACGCACTGTGTACAACTAAAAGCAAAATAAATAAATTTTTTAAAAATATTTATTTGCTTTAGTTGTACACAATGCAACGCATTTTATGTTTACGTGGTGCTGAGGATCGGAACCCGGGCCGCGCACGTGCTAGACGAGCGCTCTACCGCTGAGCCACAACCCCATCTCAATAAATATTTTTTAAAAAAAGTTTGAATTTGGGCGCTAAATTGTATGTAATTCTTTAAAAAATTATAAACTTGCAATAAAGTTTCTTTTCTTTATTTAAACACATTCTGGCTTATTGAGGAAGTGAATATTTTGTTTTAAATAAAAGGTTGAATTAAAATTTTCTGAATCATGAAAAATTTTGTGTTGACCAATTTTCAAATATAAAAATGTTGGCCTTAGTAAGCTTTCAACCACTGTAATATCTGTCTACTGACTTTTTAAGAAAATATTTTTTTAGTTGTCAGTGGACCTTTATTTTATTTATTTATATGTATTGCTGAGAATTGAACCCACTGCCTCACACATGCTAGACAAACGCTCCAGCCCCTGTATTGACTTTTTATCCTTTATCAGAGTCTATTTTGTATCATTATGAAGGCTTTTCATTTGTAGATTCTATTTCAGATATATTTGCTCAATAACTTAGGAATAAAAAATTTTTAAAAAGGTCCTTTTGGGTGTAGAGTTTTGCTGGGAGAAAGACATTGGATAGAATGTCACAATATATATTTTGGTTATATTTTGCAGTTAAACTGGTGTCAATCCTGGCTGATTTGCCAGTTTACATTCCATTTTTATAACAGATAAACTCTTGGCAGTTGGCACCTTCATACATCGAAAATACTCTTAACTGGCAATTTATACATCAGAAATATAGTGGGGGCTGGGGTTGTGGCTCAGTGGTAGAGCACTTGCCTAGTGCATGCGCAACCCGGTTCGATCCTCAGCACCACATACAAATAAAAAACCCATTGTGTACAACTAAAGCAAATAAATAAATATTAAAAAAAAAAAAAGAAATATAGTGGGCCAAGCAATAAGAGGAAGGGAGTTTTTATCTTTGAAGTGATGGAATGGAATTATAATTTTAGTATCAGAATACAGGAATTCTGATATTTATTATTGAAGCTTCTGATTCATCATTTGATGTAATATCATTTCAGTTGATATAAAGGAACACAAGTTTTATAATGGACCAGACCTCAGACTAGATGCTTTTATAATTGCTCTCTTATTCAACTATTGAAATAGCCAATGGAATAGGAATTATTTTCTTTATTTTTTCAATGTTTATAAGAAATCCCAAACTGGATATTTTGAGAGGTTAATTGACTTTCTTTCTTTCTTTTTTTTTTTTTTTTTTTAAATATATTTTTAGTTGTCAATGGATCTCTATTTTTTAAAATTTATTTATATGTGGTGCTGAGAATTGAACCCAGTGCCTCATACATGCTAGGCAAGTGCTCTACTACTGAGCCACAACCCCAGCCCTTAATTGACTTTTTTTTTTTTTTTTTTTTTTTTTTGTACTGGGGATTGAACTTACGGACATTTGACCACTGGGCCACATCCCCAGCCCTTTTTTGTATTTTATTAGAGACGGGGTCTCACTGAGTTGATAAGTGCTTCGCCATTGCAGAGGCTGGCTTTGAACTCGCGATCCTCCTGCCTCAGCCTCCCAAATGCTGGGATTACAGGTGTGTGGCACATGCCCGGCTATTAATTGACTTTCTTAATGGTAGGGTCTCAAAATGATGGACCTGGAAGTGAATCCACTCATTTATAGTAGGCTCCCTTTTCTGTGGTTTTACTTTCAATGTTTCGGTTATCTGCTCTCAGTCTTGGTCTGAAAATAATTAAATGTAAAATACAGAAATAATTCACAAGTAGTGAATTTCTGAGTAGTGTTTTGAAATATCATGTTGTCCTGTTCCTTGTGATACTGGCAATTTGGATATGCCTTTAGGTAAAAGGTGAAAACTCTTGATTTACCAGGAGAAAGAAAAGAAATTGCATGCTACTGGGAATAATGGCACATGCTGGTAATCCCAGTGACTCTGGAGGCTGAAGCAGGAGGACTGTAATTTTGAGGCAATTTATTGTGACCCTGTCTCAAAATTTAAAGAAAATTTAAAAAATGGAAGGGGCTATAGTTTAGTAGTAGAGCACTCCGAGGTTCAACCTCCAATATCACAAAAAAGAAAAATGGAAAAAAAAAAAAAAAAAAAAGACATTGTATTCTGAGGTTGCTAAGATCTACGGTAAGAATGAATGTTCTGTCTCTGAAATTAATGAAGATAAAAAGAAATTCATCTGAGTTTTCCTGCCATTTTTCAAACTGAAAGTTATGGACATGGTATGTAGTAAGTGCTTATTTAAGATAAAAAAGGCATTAAATTTGTGGGTGAAAGACATGAACTGAAAATGTGTTCTGATTTATGGCAATGTGTTGTATCAGAAAGCGTTTAGCCTATGGGAAGACTTCACCGAAGGG
Organism: Tamias sibiricus; assembly: GCA_025594165.1. NCBI lineage: Eukaryota > Metazoa > Chordata > Mammalia > Rodentia > Sciuridae > Tamias > Tamias sibiricus. The sequence continues at coordinate 74,404,115 of CM046668.1, forward strand.
TTCCCTAAAAGGAGTGACACCAAACCAGTAGAGATGCGGTTTGATGATTACACAGATTCAAGTATATGTTTAGACTGAAAAATATAAAAGTTATTGGAGAGGCTGCATCTACTGATGAAGAAGCTGCTCCCATATTTTCAGTAGAGCTGAAGAAGTTGGGTAAGGATAACCATGCAAAGCAAGTCCTGTGAGGAAACTGGGCTCTTCTGGAAGACGATACCCAATAGAACCTGCACTCATAAAAGTGCAAAGTAGACACCAGAGCATAAGATGTGGAGACAGCAACTTCTGATTACAGTGTTTTCCCAAAAGTTTTTGGCAAAAAATAAAACAAAACAAAACAAAACAAAAAAACAAAAAGCCCTTCAACTATTGAGGATCCCCAACTGTTGGTGTCTTCTCCTGACATCCTACTGTTGGCATCATCTTGCCTCAATTTAGGATTACTTGAAACATATGAATAGTATCCCAACACTATCTATGTCATACATCTCACTCCATCTTAGTACATAGGCATTGTAATCACCTTATGTCATTACAAGAAGTGTGACAGTATGAGAGACCAATATTCACATAACTTTTATTATAGTATATCGTTATAATCATCCTACATCTTAGGTTTTTTTTTTTTTTTTTTTTGGTGGGTGCTGGGGATTGAACGAACCCAGGGCCTTGTACATGCGAGGCAAGCACTCTACCAACTGAGCTATATCCCCAGCCTCATCTTACATCTTATTAGTTATTGATCTCTTGTTGTGCCTTACTTATAAATTAAACTTTATCATAGGTATGTACATATAGGAAAGTGCATAGTATATATAGGGTTTGATACTATCCACAAGTTCAGGTACCCATTATGGACCTTGGAATGTGTCCCTTGCAGATAAGGGGGGGACCAACTGTATTGGTTGGAAGCATATTAGAACTAATAAAGGAGAACTAATGAAGGATATAAGAGTTCAGCATGTAGTTGTAAATATAAAAGTCATCCATGTTATGGATGGTGAAACAAAGTAGATGGATAAACTTCCCTTAGTTTTGTAAAAGCAAAGTAGCAAAGGTTTGGGAAAGGGCCCGTGTAAGCCAGGAGTTGTGGCCCATTCCTATGTCCCCATTCAGTTGGGAGGCTGCGGTAGGAGGATCACTTGAGCCCAGCAGTTTGGGGCCTTAGTGGACTCTGCTGATTTCGAGTGTGCACTAAGTGTCAGTAGTGGGATGTGCCAGTGAATAGCCATTGCCCTCCAGTCTGGGCAATATGGTAAGACTATTAAAAATATCATTATAATCATCCTAAATTTTAGTCTTTTTTTTTTTTTTTTTTCCAACAACACAAACTTCAGAGCTGAGAGAGAGAGAAGAAAAGGGGGGATGTATGCAAATTTTTATGTTTGGAGTATTTAAGAAGGTGGAAGGAACAACAAAAAGCCTGAGGACCCAGCATGGTAAAAGTTTAAGTGTGAAATGATGTCAGAGTGAAGGATTAGTCATGAAGACAACTATTGTGATGATATCTATCTATCTATCTATATACATACATAACATGTTTTATGTATATATATATATAAAACATATGAATATATTTGAGATTACATGAACTCTTGTTTCTATTGAATTGTATCTAGAAGAATGAGGTTACATGAGAAGCAATGTGGGTTAAACGCTGAGAAATATTTGGGTGATATATTACTATTTTTACTTCAGAGAAAGAAAGTTTCATAAAAGGAGATTGACTTGACTATAGTCTTACAATAGTGTATGCTTGAAATAATACAAGATTCTTCACTGGAATATGGTCAGGTTTTCCACTTAAGTGCTCTGTGTATTTTTTTGTGATGCCATAGACCTTCTTGAATTTATTTATTTTTGCAATACTGGGTATTGAATCCAGGGCCTTGTGCATGCTAGGCATGTGCTTTACCACTGAGCTACCTTCCCAGCCCCTACTTGAATGTGTTTATGCGTTCATTTAGATATTGTTACCGGAGATTGAACCTCAGGGATGCTTTACCACTGAGCTACATCCCCAGCCCTTTTTATCTTTTATTTTGATACAGGGTCTTAACTAAGTTGCTGAGGCTGGCATTGAACTTGTGCTTCTCCTGCCTCATCTTCCTTAGTAGCTGGGATTACAGGTGTGTGCCATACCCAGCTTTACTTGAAATTAAATACAAAATTTTTCATTGCTTAAAAAAATAAAAGCAAAAAATGTGGCCTAGTGTTGAGGTATATATATGAGGTATATATATGAGGTATATATGAAATAAGAGTTTAATTGAAGAACAGTTTAATTGAAGGAGGGCAGTGGAGTGTGGGCAGTAGGATGATTAATATCAGAATTTAACTTTATGCATTTTAGAGTCATTTTGAACAAAATGTGAGCAGATGTGAGTAGAGTATGTATACTTTTGACTCATGGAAAATCGAAGTTGAAACTATTTTGATTTTTGGTGTTTTTTTTGGCCAGAAATGTATGTGTTTATTTTTAAGTAAACAAAACTTTTTCTGTCCTTTTTCTTTTTTTTGCTTTTGTTGGTATGTTGCTTTAGTTTGATTTCAGTTTTGCTCCTTGAAAAAACGTCATAGGAAGTTAAAAATTTATTCATTTTGTTTTTATTGATTATAGTACTGGGGATTGGACTCAGGGCCTTCTGTATGTTAGGTAAGTACTCTACCACTTCAGCCCTTGTAAAAAATTTTTATTTTGAGAAAGGACCACAATAAATTGCCCTAAGGCTGGCCTTGAATTTTGAATCTTGCTTCTGCCTCTCGAGTGGGCAGTAGCTGGGATTACAGGCCTGTGCCACTGCTAGTTTCCTTTGGATTTTTAATTCAAAGTATTTAAACTATCTGGGTGTAGTGGTTTACACCTGTAATCCTAGTGATTCAGCAGGCTGAGGCAGGAGGATTGAAAGTTTGAGGCCAGCCTCTGCAACTAAGCCAGATTGTCAAAATAAAAAATAAAAAGCTGGGTATGTAGCTGGGTGGTAGAGCACCCCTGGATTCCTTCCCCAGTACCAAGAAACAAAACAAAAAACAAAGTTTAGACTTTGTTAAGTTTAAGGAAGGAAATGAGTTTTAGAGGTTATTTTCAGGTGGTAGTTTTTATGAATAAAAAAAGATATCTTCTAGCACTTATCACTTAATTTAATGACTTTCATATTTCTTTCAAGTTTTGTTTACTGCCTAAGTGCCATCTCAATTTTGTCGGAAAATCCTTTTGATTTTCCTTGATGTTTGGAGACTATTTTCAAAATGGTATAGAACACTAGGTGGTGGTGGTGGTGGTGGTTTTTTAGCACAGTGTCATTTCCTTGTCTTTTTTTTTTTTTATTGTTGTTGTTTCCATCTTTATCATTTATGTTAAAGTCTGTTAATTCTTTTTAAAAATATTTTTTGAGGGGGCTGGGGTTGTGGCTCAGCAACAGAGCGCTTGCCTTGCGCGCTCTACTGCTGAGCCACAATCCCAGCCCCGCCAGGGGCACTTTATCAGTGAACTACATACCAAGCTCTTTTCATTTTGAAACTGGGTCTTGCTGAATTGCTTAGTCTGGCCTCCAACTAGTGATCTTCTTGCCTCAGCATTCCAAGTTGCTGGAATTATAGGTGATGCACTACTATGTCTGGCAACTTCTGTTCTTTATAAATTAAAAAAAAAGCCAAAAACTATTTTTTCCTGTCAAATTGCCAATTTTAAGAATTCCTAGTGCTGCAAAAGATTTTGGGAAATAATCCTCATAGTATTGGAAAGAATGTGGGGGTAGAGCCTTTTTTTGTGTGTATGTGTTTATAGTACTGGGAATTTAACTCGGGCGCTTTATCACTGAGCCGCATCTCTAGCCTTTTTAACTTTTTATTTTGGGACAGGGTCTTGCTAAATTGCTGAGGTTGGCTTTGAATTTGTGATCCTCCTGCCTCAGCCTCTGGAGTTGCTGGGATTACAACCATGTACCACTGCCCCTGGTGATAGAGTTTTTTTTTTTTTTTTTTTGGTACCGGGGATTGAACTCAGGGGCACTCAACCACTGGGCCACATCCCCAGCCCTTTATTGTATTTTATTAGAGACAGGGTCTCACTGAGTTGCTAAGTGCCTCGCCATTGCTGAGGCTGCCTTTGAACTCGCGATCCTCCTGCCTCAGCCTCCCAAAGTGCTGGGATTACAGGCGTGAGCCACCGCGCCCGGCTAGCTTTTTTTTTTTTTTTTTTTTTTAAAATTTTTATTATTTACTTTGGTTGTACACAATGCAATGCATTTCTGTTTACGTGGTGCTGAGGATTGAACCCCTGGGCTGCGCACGTGTGAGGCAAGCGCTCCGCCGCTGAGCCACAACCCCAGCCCCCATAGAGCTTTTTTTGAAGTTCATATTAATACCAGTTTTTTTTTGGTGGAATTTAAAAATACATATATTTTGGTATATTTATATCTTGTAATATCTTCTCATGAATGATAGGATAAGTGTGTGCAGTTATGTGAACAAGGATATCAGAGCAATGTTTATCAGCACATAGGAAAAGGGCAAAATAATGTGAAACATTGGCAAAGTAGAATATTTAGCTATTAAAATATAATGATAGCTAATATGTATAAAGTGTTTTATACTAGGACCTTTTTAAGTACTTCATATATTTATTTCTAATAACAAGTATATAAGGTATATACTGTTATTCCCATTTACAGATGTGTGAACTAAGGCATAGAGAAGACACATAGCTCTTAAGTGGTAGAAGGATTTGAACTCAAGGATTTGAACTCAGTCATCTAACTATAATCTAAGCCACAAGTTGGCAAACTATGGAATGCATGCTTCATGGATGTGCAACCTGTGTAGTTGCCCAGGGACACTGTGCTTTGAAATTTTGAATAATTTTTAAACATGTTGCCCCACTTTCTCTCTCTCTCTCTCTCTCTCTCTCTCTCTCTCTCTTCACTGGTCCTTGCAAATTTATATCATAATTTCCACCTGTGAGCTCAGGTTTTACTTTTTTTAAAAATATTTTTTAGTTGTTGATGGACCTTTATTTTATTTATTTGTATGTGGTGCTGAGACTCAAACTCAGTGCCTCACTCAGGCTAGGCAAGCGCACTTCCCCTGAGCTACAACCCCGGCCTAGGTTTTACATTTTTAAAGTTAAAAAATGATAATTTTATGATACATGAAATTACGTATAATTTCAGTGTCCTGTTGTAAACTTGCATTGGAACACATCCATAAGTTGTGTTGGAATGCATATATATTGCCTATGGCATCTTTTTTTCCCCAAATTTATTTATTTATTTATTTATTGGTACTAGGGATTGAACTCAGGGGCACTTGACCACTGGGCCACATCCCCAGCCCTTTTATGTATTTTATTTAGAGACAGGGTCTCACTGAGTTGCTAAGTACCTCGCCATTGCTGAGGGTGGCTTTGAACCCACGATCCACCTGCCTCAGCCTCCCAAGTGCTGGGATTACAGGCATGCGCCACCGCGTCCGGCTCAAATTTATTTTTTATTCTAAGTTGTTAGAAATGACAGCAGAATGTATTATATTTCATATTATACTTATAGAGCACATTTTTACATATCTCTGGTTGTATACAAAGTATATTCACACCATTTGTGACTTCATACATGCGCTTAGGGTAATGATATCCATCTCATTCTACCATCTTTTTTTTTTTTTCCTTCACCCTTTTGCCCCCTCCCTTCCCCTCCCTGTCTATGGCATCTTTAAAATATTTTTGCTACAACTTCAGTGTTGAGTGCAGTTGGCTTTCCATATCTCTGGGTTTCACATCTGCAGATTCAATCAACTACAGATTGAAAATATTTGGAAAAAAATTTGTACTGAGCATACATAGGCTTTTATTGTCTGTACATGCTAAACAATATAGTATAACAACTTTTTACATAAAATTTACAGTGTATCAGATATTATAAGTAATCTAGAGATTATTTATTTAAAAATATTTTTTAGTCGTAGATGGACACAATAACTTTTATTTATTTATTTTTATGTGGTGTTGAGGATTGAACCCAGGGCTTATGTGTGCAAGGCAAATGCTCTATCACTGAGCTACAACCCCAGCCCTGGAGATTATTTAAAGTATACAGGAGGATGTACATAGGTTATATGCAATTACTGTGTCATTTTATGTTAGGAACTTGAGCACTTGCAGATTTTGGTATCCACTGAGGGTCCTTTGGGGATGGGTTGATACCAAGGGATGACTGTATTTATTATCAGATCCTTTAAAGAAAATTTGCCAACTCCTTCTCTAAACCATTGCATTTTTCTGCCTTTCATAAAAGAGCAAGAGTGTGGATTTCAGTTTATGCAGATACTGTCTATGATATAAGTGAAAGAAAACAGATTAAAGAATATATTAGAATGTACAATATGACATTGCCTATGTCAAAAGATATTTATTACACAGCCTAGATTGAGAAAGGAATGGGGAAAGGTTGACCCATAGTATTAAGCTATAGTTAGGAGTAAGAAATTCTGGTGTGTTACCATATAACAGTTACATACTGTATATTTCAAAATGCTAGAAGAAAATATTTTGAATTTTTTTTAAAACAATAAATGATAAATGTTTGAGAAGATGGATATGCTTAACCTGATTTTTTTTTTATATTTATTTATTTACTTTAGTTGTACACAATGGGTTTATTTGTATGTGGTGCTGAGGATTGAACCCGGGCCGCACGCATGCTAGGTGAGTGCTCTACCGCTGAGCCACAATCCCAGCCCCTAACCTGATTTTTTAAAAGTGTTTAAAAAAAATTTTTTTTTTATGGTGCTGGGGATCAAACCTTGGGCCTCACATGTGCTAGGCGATTTAGCCTGGTTTTTAAACATTACATAGCGTATGCATGTATTGAAACATAACATAGTATGTTATATTTGTAATTTTTATGTATTTATATACCAGTTAAAAAAAATTTTAAAAAAATCTGGAAGGACTACTAGTACATTTTATTTCTGGTTTTGAACATTTATTTACTTATTTTTGTGGTGCTGGGAATCAAACCCAGGGGTTTGCTTTGTTTTTGAAGTATTGCTTACAATAATCAGTGCTATCAGCAAAAATCCAGACATTACTGGGAAAAGAAAGCAATACATTTTTGCACTTTCCCCCCACAACTTTTTATTTTAAAAATATTTAAACTTACAGAAGAGTTGAAACAATTGTAAAGTGAACACCTACAAACTCAATTTGGATTTGCCTGTTAATATTTTTTAGCACATTAGCTCTATATATTTGTGTCCCTTTCTATTTTGCACACATTTACATACATACATATACATAACACATATCTTTTTCCTTGAATCATTTTGAAATTTGAAATTTTGGTATGCATCTCCTAAAAATAAGAAGAAACTCCTATACTCCATTTATAATGCTAGTAATAATTATACCTTCAAATTTTCTCAATTGTGCCAGTAATATCTTTTATGACTAGATTTTTTTTTTTCTTCACTTTCCCTCTTCAATTCAGTATTCAGTCAAGATTCAAGATTCATGCAATGGGTTGCTTTTTTTTTTTTTTTTTTTTTTTTTTTTTAAGCTAACTGGATTCTTTATTCATTTAATCCATTTTTTATTGGGTTGATTTACCCATTAGGAAAATTTTTGGGGGCTGGGGTTGTGGCTCAGCAGTAGAGCACTAGTCTAGCATGTGTGCCTGCCTGGATCGATCCTCAGCACCATGTAAAAATAAATGCATTGTGTACAACTAAAGCAAATAAATAAATAGTTAAAAATTTTTTTTTTGGTTATCATGGAGCCAGGAGAGTTGTATCTGGAATTTTGATTTGGGTAAAGGTGAAATCATGCAAAATATTGCATGTCATGTTAAAGATTTTGGTGGGTCATACATAATAGGAAACAGTGGGAAACTAGAGGTGACATTTTCAAATTTGCACATTGTCTTTTCAGACAAAATGTTTTAGTGTATTACAACATGGGACAAAAAGATGGTTTTGAACAAAACTAATAAGTATATTCTGAAACAATATGGCAAAGTTTATCACATTGGAAATGAGATATTAAGAAATTAATTTATATGTGGTATTGTAAAGAGGTTTAAAATCCTATTTGTTAAAGGTCAAATAATACAGTGAGATTTATTTTAAAGTATATTAGCATTAACACATGCAAATCAGGGCTGGGGTTGTGGCTCAGCTGCAGAGCGCTCGCCTCGCATGTGGGTGGCCTGGGTTCGATCCTCAGCACCACGTAAACATAAATGCATTGCATTGTGTACAACTAAAGTAAATAAAATATTTAAAAAATATGCAAATCAGTAGTAATAATACACTATATGAATAGAATCAAGGATAAAAATCACATGATCATCTCAATAGATGCAGAAAAATCCTTCAACAAAATTCAGTATCTCTTCATGATAAAAGCCCTAAAAAAAAATAGAGAAAGAAGGATCTTACCTTAGAATTATAAAGCATATGACAAACCCAAAGCCAACATCATAGTAAATGGAGAAAACCAAAGCATTTTTTTAAAAAATTAAGAACAAGAAAGGGATGTTCATTTTTACCACTCCTATTCAATATAATACTTAAAATTTTAGCCAGAGCAATTAGGCAAGAGAAAAATATTAAAGGGATACATACAGGAAAGGAATAAGTCAAATTAGTCCTATTTGCAGATGATATAGTGTAGTTAGACCCTAAGGGCTCCACCAGAACATTTTTAGATGTGATAAACAATTTAGCAAAATAGCAAGATAGGAAATCAACATACAGAAATTGGTAGCTTTTCTATATATCAATAATGAACCCACTGGGAAAAAATCAGGAAAAAAAAAAGTTATTCATAATGGCCTCAACAAACAACAATGATAGCCTAGGAATACGGACTAGTTGGACTAGTCGTGTGGCTCAGTGGTAGAGTGCTTGCTTGCCTTGAATGCATAAAGCCCTGGGTTCCATCCCCAGCACTGCAACAAAACAAACAAGTAAAAAAATTCTCCAAATCAACCAACCAGACAAACAACCCTTAGAATAAACCTAACCAAGAAGGTGAAAAACCTCTACAATAAAAATTATAAGACACTGAAGAAAAAAAATTGAAGAAGACATTAGAAGATGAGAAGACCTCCCAATATTTATGGATGGGCTGAATTAATATTGTTAAAATGTCCATACTACCAAAAGTATTCTACAGATTCAAGGCAAGCTTCCATCAAAATACTAACGAAAATTTTCACAGAACTAGAAAAAACAATTCTAAAAATTCATATGGAGAACAACCAGAATAACCAAACAATCCTGAGTAAAGAGAGCAATACTGGAGGTATCACAATACCCTATTCCAAAGTATATTACAGAGCCCTCAACAAAAACAGTTTGGCACTGACATAAAATCATAGGTAAACTAGTGGAATAGACTGGAAGACACATGAATAAACACACACAGCTATAGCCATCTGATTCTGGACAACGCATCAAAAAACATGTTGGAGAAAAGACAGCCTCTTTAACAGATGGCTCTAGGAAAATTGGTTATCCACATGTAGGAGAAACTCTAGATCCTAGATCTCTCTCTCACCCTATACAAATGTCAATTCAATGTGGATGAAAGACCTAAATAGAATACCTGATACTTTGAAACTGCAAGAAGAAAATATGGGGGGAACACTTAAAGATACAGGCCCAGGCATCAGGATTGCTTATAACTCAGGAGATAAGAGCAAAAATTGATAAAGGGGATAGCATCAAATTAAAAAGCTCTAAACAGCCAAGGAAACAACAGAGTGAAGAGACAGTGTACAGAATGGGAGAAAATCTTTGCTAGTCACTCTTATAATAGGATAACTTTCCAGAATATATAATAAAGAAGTTAAAAACAACAGGAACAGCAACAAAATAAGTAGGCCTATGAACTGTATAGATAACTTCTCAAAAGCAGCAACACAAATGGCAAATAATTATGTGAAAAAATGTTCAACATCTTTAACCACCAGGAAAACGCAAATCAAAACTACATTGAGATTCTGTCTAATCCCTGTCAGAATTGCAGTCATTAAGAATACAAATATCAATAAATGCCAGCAAGGATGTGGGGGAAAAAGGAACCCTTACGCACTATTGGTAGGAATGTAGAAATTAGTACAGCCACTATTAGTACAGCCAGTATGGAGGTTCTTCATAAAACTAAAAATAGAACTACCATGTAAACTATCTATACCACTCCTCGATATTTATCTGAAATAATTAAAGTCAACATACGTTAGACATACCTGCACACCCATGTTTATCACAGCAGCACAATTTGCATAGCCAAGTTAGGGTGCCCATCAACAAATGAATGGATAAAGGAAATATGATATATCTACACAGTGGAGTATTATTTAGCCACGAAGAGGACAATTGTGTCATTTGCAGGAAAATGATGGACCTGGAGAACATTCATTAAGTGAAATAAGACTCAGACAGGTATTACATGTGGAAACTAGAGGAAGGAAAAAAGATGTCTTTAAGAGAGACTATTAGTGTAGGGGAACGCGAGGGCAAGGAAAGTTAATAGGGAATGAAATTGATCAAATCGTGTGTGTTGTATGCATGTATGAATATGCTGCAGTGAAACCTATGATGTGTAATTAACATATACTGATTAAAAAAAGAAAAAGAAGGGGCTGGGGATGTGGCTCAGCGGTAGAGCGCTCGCCTAGCACGTGTGGGCCCGGGTTCGATCCTCAGCACCACGTAAAAAATAAACTCATTGTGTACAACTAAAAGCAAATAAATAAATATTTAAAAAAAATAAGAAAAAGAAGTACATCAGTTATAAAAGCAATAGGACTTTATGAAAAAAGCATATTGGTTTTGATAATTTTGAGAACTAGGTGATGGGTACATGGAAGTGCATTATACACCTATTTTTGTGTCTTTTATAAGAGGTTAAAAATGATGTAACTACTGTAACCTCTCTTATTGACACACACAAAAAGAACCAGGTGGCTTAATTTTATGTGAAAGTTGTCTGGTAGTCAAAGCATCTGTTACTTTCCAGAAGAGTTCTTTATATAGTAGTGTCAAGATGAATATATTGAAATAATTTATTTCTAAATACTTGGTTAGACAAAGAATTCTTAACAAAAATCATTGTTTCTTAATCTCTTGAGGAGTATTTAAAGGTATTAAGAAATAACCTTTCTTTTGTAGTATTTATTTAAAAACTAATTTTTGAAGTAGGGTAGAAAGCTAGAAAAATTCTGTACAAATTAGAGAACTATTTAACTCAAGCCACCACTCACAGTTGCAGAATGCTATTGTAGAGATTTCTTGCTTATCAATCAGCTATTGTGTAAGTAGTGTGTAGTCTTCCCCATGACTGTACTACTGTTGCATTGTTAGTGCCACTTTACTGTGACTGCAGAGATAGAAACAATGGCATCTCTTTTGATTCAAATCCAGCAGCTGTGTTCTGGTTACAGGTGCTCGAATTGGTCACTGAAGTAAAAGATGATATCAAAGTGGAGTCTGATCCTAATAAAAATGAGCCATGACTTGATCTTAAGATCTTTGCCTTCTAGTAAGAATGTTTTAGTTTCCTATTTATTTTAATGTACAGTAGATCATTTGAGACATCAGCCATGCAAATAAGACAATTCTTAATCAAAGATGTACATTGGGATAACCTAGGAAGGTTTGTCCAGAATACCTTTGTGTGGACTCTGCCCTTGACCTACTGAATCAGAATTTTTGGTGACAAACAGGACTGAGGCATAGATACTTTCAAAAAGCTTTCTAGATCATTCTGATGTGAACCTATAAGGATATCTATTCTAAAGGTCTAAGAATTCTTCAATAACATTTTCAATAGACAATAATAAAAATGCACAATAATTTTCAGTCCTTTCTCTCTCTTTTTACAGGCAAGGTATAGTTTTCTACTGGTTATTTATAACTCTGTTTTGTCACTGTAGAGCAAGTAAATCTTTCAAATTTCCATTAAATATTTCCAGCAGGTAAGCAATGTTATTACCTTTATATTTGGGTTATTACCTTTATAATTCTTTGAATGTCAGATATTGTGAGTTTTACTTTGTTGGGTGGTGGATATATCAGCAGGACTAAAGTAATACTTTGATACATTGTCTTGGGATGCAGTTCAGTCACTGGGAAATGGTTTGATCCTTTAGGATCATGAAACATATATGTGATAGCAGTACAGATTCTATAGATATTAACAGAATAATAAGATAAAATGAAGAATTTTATGTCTTTAAATTGAACAGCTTTGATGAAATTAAAATGTTCTTGAAAGATGCAAATTAATGAAAGCTTACTCATGATGAAATAGATATCAGCAGTAGTTACTATATCTATTTAAAATTTGTATTTGTAGTTAAAAATCTATCCAAGAGTCCGGGCGCGATGGCGCACGCCTGTAATCCCAGCACTTTGGGAGGCTTATGCAGGAGGATCATGAGTTCAAAGCCAGCCTCAGCAATGGCGAGGCATTTTGCAACTTAGTGGGACCCTGTCTCTAAATAAAATACAAAAAAAGGGCTGGGGATGTGGCCCAGTGGTCGAGTGCCCCTGAGTTCAATCCCCCCACCACCAAAAAAAAAAAAAAAAAAAAAAAAAAAAAAAAAAAAAAAAACTACCAAGAAAGAAAACTCTAGTCCTACATATGACTTCATGGGTAAATTCTACCAAATATTTTAGAAAGTAGTAATATCAGATTTACACAAATGCTTCTAGAAAATAGATCAATGGGCAGTGCTCCCCAGCTCATTCTATAAGGACATCATCACCTTGATCCAGACCAAAGGCATTTCAAGAAAGAAAAAACACCAACCAATACTCCTCAATAACATGGATGCAAAAATTCTTAAAGTTTTAGCAAATTACATCTAATAATATGTAAAAAGAATAATAACATATCTGCCTGGCATGGTGGTGCATGCCTATAATACCAGTCACTCCAGAAGCTTCAGCAGGAGGATCACAAGTGCAAGGCCAGCCTTGGCAACTTAGTGAGACTTTGTCTCAAAAAATGAAGAGGACTGGGAATGTAAAATACCCCTGGGTTCAATCCCCAGTACTTGGGGTGGGAGTAGGCATGTCAAGTGGAATTTAGTGCAGGAATACAAGTTTGGTTTAGATTCAAAACTAGTCAATGTCATTAGCCTTATTAACAACAAAACAAACAAAAAGACAACCCATGTGATCGTCTTAGTGTACTCAGGAAAATGCTGGTAATGAATCTAGTATCTATTCCTGATTAGAGTTCTAGCAGAAGTTTCTAGCAAACTAGAAATATAAGGGAAATTCCTTAACCTGATAAAGGGCATCTCTAACAACCTTAGTGTATTAACTGGTGAGAAATCCATTGTACTTCATGGTGAGAAACTAAATGCTTTACTTCTTCTTTTTTTTTTTTTTTTTTTTTTTGGTACTGGGGATTGAACTCAGGGTCACTCAACCGCTGGGCCACACCCCAGCCCTTTTTTTTGTATTTTATTAGAGACAGGGTCTCACTGAGTTGCTAAGTGCTTCGTCATTGCTGAGGCTGGCTTTGAACTTGTGATCCTCCTGTCTCAGCCTCCCAAGTGCTGGGATTACAGGCGTGCGCCACCACACCCAGCTAAATGCTTTACTTCTAAGATGAGAAACAATACAAATATATCTGCCTTCACCACTATATTCAACATTGTACTAAAGATGCTCACAGGTAAAAGTAGGGAATAATAAACAGTCTTCTCAGATTAGAAATGAAATAACTTATGAACTAAGTTACATAATTTATGTAGAAATTTTGTGATAGAATCTACAAAACTCTTCTAAAAGTATTACATGAGTTCTTCAGTATTGCAGAATATGAGATAAATATACTAAAATCACTGCATTTCTATATACCAGTATTGAGTAATCAGACTTTGAAATTTTAAAATGCACTTAACAATAATATTGCACATACAAAGCATAAAAAGATGTACAAGACCTGCAAACTGAAAAATAAAACAATGCTGAGAGAAATTAAGACCCAATCTTAATTAAACCTAAGACAACTTTCAAGGAACTCACAACTTTTGTGTATGAAACACCTTGGCCTGCTGTCAGTGGACAGTTACTTTGCAATCAAAGTCTTCTCTGCTGCCATGGACCACTTTAGTCAGATGTAATATTTTGATTTCACAGGTAGAAGACATCATCAGTCTACAGAGTTCTTTATCTCTAAAAGACAGATATCAAGCTTTCAGAGTGTTATCCTGAAAGCCACCTTCTTAGGCTAGAAGTGGGAGAGAAGAACCTGTCAATCTCCCTTCAATTTGGGAGTAATAGGCAACTGTATCTAAAAAAAATCTCTTATTCCTACTTTCTATCTCTGATCTCTCTTTGTCCTGTCCCTATCCTTACTGAAAATTGGTTGGAGGTGGGTGATCTGCTAAGTATTGTGAAACTTTGCTTTTATTTATTTATTTTTTTTAATGGGAGATTTTTAAATTTATAATAAAATCCAGATATCTCCTACAGGCAAATCTCTTTTTTTCTTATTCTTTTTTCCTCAGTACTGGGAATTGAACCCAGGAACTCATGCATGCTAGACAAGCGCTCTTTTTTTTTAAATTTTCAAACAAAGATTGCATAGTATATTTAGAAATAAAGACATAGAAACTAATTGATAATAATAATATTGACTTTAGTGCCACTGATAAGTTGATTGGGGTTAGTGGGTTCAAGAGAAGGTTACACAGTGATATTTACATTTGGGCATTTTAGAAGAAATAGAGGAGAAAATATGCAAAGAGGGCAGCAAAAGAAACATAAGAAGGAAGAATGTGCATTTCATATGCTTGGGGCAACTCGTGTTCTGTTTTTTTTGCTTTGGTGGTGAAGTTTATTTCAGCACTTTGACTTTGTTTCATGGTTAATGTTACATAAGAATGTTAAATAAATCATCTCTGCCCTTACATTAGCATTTAGGCCACTCTTAACAGTCACGTGGATTCTCTTTTAAAAAACAATCGCATTTCAGTGAAAGAGTAACAGCTATGAAACACAGTTCCCTATTGAGGAAGGTTTGGAATTTAATAATGAGAAAAGGCAAAGAGCTAACCTAGACAAGCACTCTCAACACTGAGCTACATTCCTAGGCCTCTCCACTCCTTTTAAAAAAAAAAAAAATCACCTCTTTGCAGGCTTTGTACTTTTAGTCTAGTATCTTATTTTGGATAGTGGAAGTGGTTGGCAGATGTTTCCTTTATTTCCTTGGAACTTCAGCTAAGACTCACAGAGATTTAGTTGAGTATCATTTAGGTGGTATTAATAGGACTTTTCTAAACTTTGCTTTAACTTAAAAATTTGCACTTGGGATCAATGAAGTTGTGGGAGCTTTGCTTTCATTTTGTCTTTTTTTTTTTTTTTTTTCATGGTATTGAATATATATCCTTACCCATGGTATGGAATTGTGGCTATTTCTTGGTTTCACAACAAGTGGTTTTCTGTTAGGTTGTTTTTATTAATAATTGCCCTTACTATCTCGTTTTATTAAACCTAAGTCTCCTTGTTAAACAGTCATGTCTTCATTCTATCCCTCACTGTTTGTCTTTTCTAAATTTCTGCAGAAATTATTTCTTAGCAATACTTCTTTATCTTAATGTTTTGTTCTTTTGTATTGACCTAATTCCTTCCAGTTGCTTTAGTGGAATTGATACAGTTTCTGTTTTTAAAATGGAAGAGTTAAAATTGGCTGTCTTCTAGCTCACAGATTTTACTCTTCTTAAAACTCCTTTAAGAGAAGTAGGGTAGGTAATATTATTTGGAGTATTTTAGATAATAAATAAGTCAGATGTAAAGTAGATGGGCCAGTATAACAGCAAATTAATGACAGGATTAGAAGGTGTAGCAATTCTATCCTATTGTCTGCATGGTAGAAATCCTAATTAGTTTTCTAGAAAGACATGTCACACCCTTCCAATAGTTGAAACCAGTGTAGTACCAAGAAGTTTACACAAACCCCAGGCTAATAGCTTAATTTCATGTATATATATATATTTTCTGTTCCTTTTTGACTGTATGGGTTGCAGAAGTATAACTTGAATAATCAAGAAGGACTGGGAGCCGGGAGCCAGCGCGGTGGCGCATGCCTGTAATCCTAGCACTTTGGGAGGCTGAGGCAGGAGGATCGTGAGTTCAAAGCCAGCCTCAGCAATGGCGAGGCACTTAGCAACTCAGTGAAACCCTGTCTCTAAATAAAATACAAAAAAGGGCTGGGGATGTGGCCCAGTGGTCCAGTGCTCCTGAGTTCAATCCCCGGTACCACAAAAAAAAAAAAAAAAAAAAAAAAAAAAAAAAAAAAAAGGACTGGGGATGCATTTCAATGGTAGAGCTCTTGCCTAGCATGTGTAAGGCCCCGGGATCCATCCCCAGTACTGGGAAAAAAAAATTTTTTTTTGGTGGTGGGGAGAGTAATTACTTGTGTTGAAATAAGGGTTATCTGTCCTCATGAAAGAACCTATGCATAGATGTGACATTGGCAGAAGTGAAATGTGTAAGATACACAATCACATTATCATAGAGAAACAGAAGAAAAACAGTAGGAAGCAATGCTGCCTTTTTGCACTTCTTCCACTAGTATTAGTCAGCCTCTAACAGTCTCAATCACAGAAACATAAGTGTGGTAAGATTTTATTAGCATAATTTATAGGTCCTTTATTTTGATTATAGTCTCGTAAAGTGTCTGCAAGTGACTGAAAGAAGGAAAAGCAATATAGTTGCCCCCTTTGCCTCCAAATTAATGTTGTAACACAAAAATCTTTCCTAGTTCACCACTGAATAAATTTTTATGATTTTTCTATTATAATTTGTTCCACATTTAGTGAGATTCCTCTTTAACAGGGATGCATTTTTGTGACATGACAGCTTTCTGTTTTTCTTGGGAAACATGTAAGTCTGTGAGACAAATTAGTGTTTCAAAGTTAAGGAGTTAGTTCCTTTTTTAGATAGGCAGTTACTTCTGATGGACCCTGAGTAGAATAAGGTTCTGTTCTTTTACTTCCAGCATGCTTGTTTTATCTCAGGATGATGGCTGTGTAATTCATTATGTTGTTTATTTAGAATTATCTCTGGTTTTCCTTGGGAAACTTAAGCTTGTTGAGTATAGTCAGAGATGGGCATATTTTCTGACCCTATGCCTGTGTGCCTTTTTCAGCTTATAATATTTAGTCTTAATTAAGTTTAAGGCAGATATAATGAAAATTAATGAAATAATTTAGATCTTTATCTTTGAATTTTTTTTTTTTTTTTTTTTTTTTTTTATTTGGTACTGGCGATTGAACTCAGGGGCACTTGACCACTGGGCCACATCCCCAGGACTTTATTGTATTTTATTAGAGACAGGGTCTCACTGAGTTGCTAAGTGCCTCGCCATTGCTGAGGCTGGCTTTGAACTGGCGATCCTCCTGCCTCAGCCTCCCAAGTGCTGGGATTACAGGAGTGCGCCCGGCCTTTGAATATGTTTATCCATTGAAGTTAGTAACTTTCCTATATACTGGCAAACAGACAAATGGGATTTATTATGGTGGGGGAATCCCATTTAAATAGAGAACAATATATATCAAATAAATAAGTGAAATTACCATAAAATATGTGGGATTTTATAAATTATAAAATAGCTATAAAACTTGGTGACAAAAAGGGAAAATATGGCTAAGAAATCATACTGTTACATGAATACTCAACATTGCAAAAGTGTAAATTCTTCCTAGATTAATTCATAATAAATGTAACATCAGTGTTCTGGGTTCATATGACAGAACACGTGTATTCTAAGAAATGTTTGAAAAATAATAGCAATGAGGACAATATCCACTACTAGATCTTAAAATATGTTATTTAACTACAGAGGTAGATCCTGGAAAAGGCAGATGAAAGGAGCAGAATTTTTAAAAAAATCCAGCAACAGACCAAGATCTACAAAAATTTAGGATATGATGAAGATACTATTTTGAATCAAAGGGAAAAGATAATTACTTGATAATAGGAGACAACTGGCTGTTTGGATGGGATACATGCATTTCTCTAGAATCAATTTTAGATGCAGTAATGATTTGGATGTTAAAATTGAAGCTGTGTATGTACTACTGGAAAATATACATAAGGCTGGGCATGATGGCACATGCCTATAATTCCAGTAACTTGGGAGGCTGAGGTAGGAGGATCTCAAGTTCAAGGCCTGCTTCAGCTACTTAGTGAGGTCCTAAGCAATTTAATGAAACTCTGTCTCAAACAATAAAAATGGCTGGGGATGTGGCTTAGTGGTAAAGCACCCCTGGGTTCAATCCCTTTTGCAAACAAACAAACAAACAAACAAAAACAAACTAAAAACTGTGAGGATGTATGTTAACTTGAGATCAGGATACTCTTTTCTTAGAAAAGGCCAGAGACAGAGCCTAGAAATAGATTTGACAAATGAAAGATGGGGAAATATTTGGAATATGTGAAAGAAGTTTTAAATCCTGTATTTTTAGAGAGCTTTTAAAAATGTCTTGCAATTCCAGCTAAATGAAATGTCCAGAAAAGGCTAGTCTACTGGGATGGAAAGTAGATTAATGGTTGCCTAGGGCTGTGAGCAGGGTCAGGGGGAATGGGAAGAGACTGTTGTGGGGATGGAGTGTCTTTCTAGGGTGATGAAAATGTTCTAAAATTAGATTGTGATGTACTGTGAATGTACTAAAAATTGTGGAATAGTGTACTTTAAGTGGGTGTGAGTTTTAACTATATATCAATCACACACCAATTTTTTAATTGCAAAACTATCACAGTAGAAAATGGACTAATATCATAAATAGGCATTAAAGAAAAGAAATGTGGATGGCTGGTAAACTAACAAATTGTCAGCTTTTGGATTAATTAAATGAGAATTAAGTTATCATTGAGAAGCCATTATTTTACATTTTCCAATTGACAAAGATTAAAAAGTTTAATACCTAGAATATAAAGAAATGAGTCAGCAACTTCACATGGAGAAATTAATCCCAGGCTTTTCTTCTAAGTAGTCTATTACAAATATCTCCCAGTTATCATATAATGTCTCAATATTTTCCATAGTCCTACATATAATATATTTAGATGTTGATACTCTATAAAACACCTTTATAGGAATTGAATGACAGCTTCTTTTTTTGCAGTGCTGAGGATCAAACCCAGGGCCTTTGTGCATGCTAAGCAAGTGTTTACCACTAGCTGTACCACTGGCAGGGTATAGCTCGGTGGTAGAGTTCTTGCTTAACATTCACAAGGCCCTGGATTTGATTCATAGCATTGCAAAAAACAAAACAAAACAAAACAAACAAACAAACTAAGACTAATAATAGTTAAATTATTTGAAATAATTTTGAAAATGAATTTTTCTTTCTTTTTTTTTTTTTTTTTTTTTTTGGTACTGGGGATTGAACTCAGGGGCATTGGGCCACTGGGCCACATCCCCAGCCCTTTTTTGTATTTTATTAGAGACAGGGTCTCACTGAGTTGCTAAGTGCCTTACCATTGCTGAGGCTGGCTTTGAACTCGTGATCCTCCTGCCTCAGCCTCCCAAGTGCTGGGATTACAGGCGTGCGCCACTGCGCCTGGCTGAAAATGAATTTTAAGACAAACTGAGTAATCACCTAAAAATAGGTTAAAAGCAAAGTACTAGAAATTGCAGTTTTTTTGCTTTTTAAAGGAAAATGCCTGTAAATCCTTTGAGCTAGGTTTTAAAGCTTTACTGGGGAACCTGCCCTTATGGAGTTTGCTATCTAATAAGGATTATGGAAAAGCAAATGCACACTTACAGTTTGTTAAGTTGCATAATTGAAGTAAAACCTGGGGACTGTGGGAGCAGATAAGAAAGACCTCTCTATCTTGCATAGGCAAAAAAGCATTCCCATGATTAGGAATATTTAAGTTGACAGGTGAAGGACAAATTGGGAGTTACTAAGGTGAAGAAGAGTTTAAGAGAAGGGCTTCTGGCAGAACTGCAGATTCAAAGGCCTAAATGTAAGAAAGAATGTAGAATGGGGAGGATGGAGGCATTGACAAGGGCCAGCTCAGGGGCCTTTGATTTATATTAGGGACTTGAACCTGAAGACAGTGGAGAGCCATCAAGAAAGGTTAAGTAGTAGGACAAGGTGGTGCATGCCTGTAATCCCAGTGGCTTAGGAGGCTGAGACAGGAGGATTGTGAATTCAAAGTCAGCCTCAGCAACTTAGCTAGACCCTAAGCAACTCAGTGAGATCTGGTCTCTAAATAAAATACAAAAAAGGGCTGGCAATATGGCTCATGGGTTCAATCCCTTGTACCAAAAAAAAAAAAAAAAAAAAGGTTAACTAGTATGTGACAGTTTATTGATATTTATTCTTGTTGAAAACATGTTCATTATAGTGTATTGTGTAATTAGTTTCATTGGGGCAGAGGTCCTTTAGAATGTGATTATTGCAATTCAGGTGAGAGGAGATGATGGTTGGCTCTCAGTAGTTAGTGGAAGTAAGAGGGATAACATTAAAGTATGTAGGAGATAGAACGATAAGATGGAATATCATGATTTTGTGGATAACGGGACATGAGGAAGGAGTACAGGAAAGTGTCTAGATTTATGTCTTTAGTAATGGTGTGAATGGAGTTGCTGCTCATTGAGAGAGAAGAGCAGTTTTGGTGGAGAAGATGCCCAGTTTTGAGTCCATTCAGGTGGAGATGTTCATTAGGCAGTCTGTAGCTCTGGGAAGAGATCTGGACTATAGATAAAGATTTGAGATTTTGATATTTATTTTCTTGAAGGTAAATTGGTTTTACAGGTGAGGATAATTTCCATTTATATTTTAAGGTAGATGGATGCTAAACATAGAATGAAAGAACTGCCGTTTTCATGTTTTTTACTTTTAGTGTCATAACTGTGAGATTCAACAAATGTTCTTTTGCTTTATTTTTTTTCATGGCGTTTGGAAATCTTTGAAGGAAAGTACTTCATTGTACAAATCCATTCTCCTGTGGATAGACATTTAGATTGTTTCTGTTTTTCTCTATGAAGAATGAACACCAGGGCCTGGGTTGTGGCTTAGTGGTAGAGCACTCGCCTAGCACGTGCGCGGCCCGGTTCGATCCTCAGCACCACATAAACATAAATGCGCATTGCTTTGTGTACAACTAAAAGCAAATAAATAAATATTAAAAAAAAAGAATGAATACCACTGTCATGGAGTTACTGTGATGTTTCCTATGCATGCCTGCACATGTGTGAAAGCCAGTGAGTGGAACTTTGAGGTGAAGGGCATGCATCTTCAATTTTACCAGATATTGTCAAATTACTTAATAAACGTTTTATCAAAGTATATTTCTACTAGCTATATAAGAGACTGTATGTTTTGTGTCCTCTTGTACATTTGGTATAGCTGTGCTTCAAATCTATTGCTAATATGATGGGTGTGAAATGGTATTTTGTGATTTTAAATTGTGTATTAACTGATAGTAAGGTTCAGCATCTTTTCACTTAACTGCCTGTTGATGTTCCCTTTTTATTGAGTTGTCTAGTCATATTTTCACACATTTCTTTTTCTTTCTGTTTGTTTGGGGCTGGGATGGCGTGGGGTGGGATTACAGGGATTGAATCCAAGGCGCTCTACCACTGAGCTAGTTCTCCAGACTTTTTTATGTTTGATTTTGAGATGGGTTTTTGCTAATTTGCTGAGGCTGGCCTTGAGCTAGTGATCATTTTCCTGTAGCCTCCCAAGTAACTGGGATTATCATTACCCTATTTTTTTTTTTTTTGTTCTTTTTGTTTTGATTTGTAGAAGTATTATACAGAAATTCTAATCCTTTGTTAATGAAAATCTCTCTTCCCAATCTGTGGCTTGTATTCACTTTTTTATGGTTCTTTTTTTTTTTTTAATATTTTATTTATTTGCTTTAGTTGTAACACAATGCATTCATCTATACATGGTGCTGAGGATTGAACCCGAGCTGTGCAAGTGCTAGGCGAGTGCTCTACCGCTGAGCCACAACCCCAGCCCTGGTTCTTTTTTTTTAACCCTAAAATTTTATCTTCTATGACTTGAACAATTCTAAAATTTACTCTTCACAGAAACATAGCTAGTCAGAGTGGTGCATGCTTGTAATCCCAGCCACTTGGGAGGCTGCGGCAGAAGGATCCCAGGTTTGAGGCCAGCCTGGACAATTTAGCATGACTCCATCTCAAAAGAAAAATTTTAAAAAGGACTGGGGATGTAGCTTAGTTGTGGAGCTCTTGCCTGGCATGCATGAGGCCCTGGGTTCAATCCCCAGTACCGCAAAAACACCACCACCACCACACACACACACACACACACACAAAGGAAAAAACAAACCCCACATCATTTTGTATCTTATTTTTCTAAATAAAGTTCTTTTCTTTTATGCATAGAAAGTTTATTAAATGAATAATATTGACTAAAATCATACATTTGAAAATATTTTAAAATTATAAATGTTGATGATACAGACATCAGCAAATGGCTTATGTGATCTTTACTTTTGTAAAAAGAATCTACCTGTGCTGACTAAAGGCAATGTTTTCTTTAAAAAGCATGGGCTTTATTTTTTAGAGTAGTTTTAGGTTCATAGCAAAATTGAGCAGAAAGTACAGACATATCCCATACACCCTCTGCCATGACAAACAAAACAGCCTTCCTCACTAGCAACATCCTGCACCCATGGTACATTTGTACAATCAATGAGCCAGCCTACACTGACACATCAATATTGTCCAAAGTCCATAGTTTATGTTAGGGTTCACTCTTGCTGTTTGAACAAATGCATAGTGACATCTATTTACCATTATAGAACCATACAGAATAGTTTTTCTAACCTCAAAATACTCTTATTTTTTATTTATTTATTTTTTGATTGAACCCAGAGGCACTTTACCACTGAGCTACACCCACAGCCCTTTTTATTTTTTATTTTGAGACGGTCTCTCTTAAGTTGCTAGGGCCTCAATAAGTTGTTGAGGCTGGCCTAGAAATTGTGATCCTCCTGCCGCAGCCTCCCTAGTTGTTGGGATTTCAGGCATGGGCCACCCAGCCCCTTTCTCCCTTTTAACCCCTAACAGCCACTGATCTTTTTCTGTGTGCATATTTTACTTTTTAAAGAATGGTAGATTCCATGCATATATGATTATGAATCCTACTATTTATAACTATAGTGTATTAATAAAAACATTAAAATAATGTCATAGTTGGAATTAAACAGCATGTAACCTGTTAAGACTGACCCTTTTCATGTAGCAATATACAGTTAAGGTTTCTCTGTTCCTTTTCATGGGTTGATAGCTCATTTCTTTGTAGTGCTGAGTAATATTCCATTTTCTGTACATTCCACACTTCATACATTTACCTAGTGAAAGACATCTTGGTTAACCTTTTAGCACTATGAACAAAACTGCTATAACATCCATGTACAGATTTTTGTGTGTATATAAATTTTTAACTCCTTTGGGTCAATATGAAGGAGTATAATTGCAAAGTCATGTGATTAGGATATGTTTAATTCTATAAGAAACTTCCAGCTCTATTCCAAAGTGACTGTACCATTTTGCCTTCCCATCAGCAGTGAGAATTCCTGTTCTATATCCTTGTCATCATCTAGTATTGTCATCTAGTATTGAATTATGGTCATTCTAATAGGGGTCTAGTAGTATCTTGTTTAATTTACCATTCCCTAGTGACATGTGATATGAAGTATCTTTCCATATGCCATCTATGTATTTTCTTTAGCGAGGTGTCTGTTCAGGTCTTTTGTCCATTTTAAAATTGGGTTTGTTTTCTTATTGCTGTATTTTAAGAGTTCTTTGTATACTTTGGGCAATAGTTTTTTTTTTTTTTTTTTTTTGTCAGAAAGTGTTTTATAAATGTTTTTTTCTCAGGCTGTGGCTCATCTTCTTGTTCTCTTAAGCAATATTAACTTCTAAATAAATGGCAGACATTTTTGTTTGTGGACTATAGGTTTCCAATGAATTGCTGAATGTTCTAACATAAGAAATCAAGATTGTGGAGTAACCCAACAAAAGAAAATAAGGCGGAATCAATACAATTTTAAATCGACAGAAACTTGTAGGATAAACTGGTTAAAGAAAGAATATTTAACTGCTTTCTGAAGGGCAAAAAATCACACCGGGGACTGCCGTGCAGCCAAGGGATTTATTCACCAGCCTTTATGGCTGGTTAAGGGTAGAAAATGAACAGGGAGAGGAATCAGGGAGAGTGAAGTGTGTAAGCTCTGGTGGGAGAAAGGAGTCAGGGAGAGGGGAGTGTGCAAGCTCTGAATGGAAGGTGGGAGTCTGGTCGTGCCGGCTACGGTCTCTGGAGCTATCAGCTGGGGCAGTGTGCAGGCTCTTCATCTTGCTGGCTCTCTGTCTGGCTGGCTCTTAAACTTGGAACGGACGGGAGTTTATATAGGGATTTCTGGTGGGATTTCTGGTGGGGGGTGTACCAGAGCGAACTTTAACGTTACTGGCTCCTGCCCATGGGGTGAGGGCAGCCTTCAAGCCTATTGGCTCCTGCCTGGGGATGATGAAACATCCCGCCCGGAGAACAGAGCAACCTTTTGGCCCTCTGCCTGTGGAACAGGGCGAACTTTTGGCGACCTTTAAGCCTGCCCATCTAACACTTTCAGATCTAAGGTTAGGTATGTATGAAGTTATCTTTATATGAGATATAACAGAAATCACATTTAATCAACTTTTCTTTTTCTTTATTACATATTGTTGAAATCGTTTCTTTTCATTCCTCTGTATATTTCAACCATGAATATTTTCATTTTTCTTATGTATTTAAAATTGAATCTCCTTCTGTCACCTGTGTCCTCTTATCCTGCTTTTCTTGAAAGTGTTTAGAACATCTTATATAACATGAATGCAGTTTTCATATCTATTTACTATCTTCCCCTCACCTAGGCTGTATGAGAACAGAGGTTCCCCCTCACCTTGGTACTGAGGTTTGAATCTGCGGGTGCTCTATCATTGAGCTACACCCACAGCCCTTCATACTTTTATTCTGAGACTTTTTGTTTGTGTGTGCTAAATTGCTGAGGCCGGAGTTCAACTTGCAATCCTCCTGGTTCAGCCTCTCGAGTTACTGGGATTACAGGTGTATGCCACAGCCAAAGCTAAGGCTTTTTAATTGTTACAACCATATCTCAAATTCCTAGTATAGTGTGGCATCCAGTGAATGCTTGAGGAATATTCATTGAATGAATACAAATCATTACCTTTATTTTTGTATGAAGCTAAAATTTTTCTTTCTTTCTTTCTTTCTTTTTTTTTTTTTTTGGTGCCGGGGATTGAACTCAGGGGCACTCGACCCCTGGGCCACATCCCCAGCCCTTTTTTGTATTTTATTAGAGACAGGGTTTCACTGAGTTGCTAAGTGCCTCGCCATTGCTGAGGCTGGCTTTGAACTCGGGATCCTCCTGCCTCAGCCTCCCAAGTGCTGGGATTACAGGCGTGCGCCACCGCGCCCGGCACTAAAATTTTTTTTAAATTATTTTTTATTCTAAAATGTTATAAATGACAGCAAAATGCATTACATTTCATATTACACATATAGAGCACTCTTTTACAAATCTCTGGTTGTATGCAAAGTATATTCACACCATTCGTGACTT
The DNA here is from genome assembly GCA_025594165.1 of Tamias sibiricus. NCBI lineage: Eukaryota > Metazoa > Chordata > Mammalia > Rodentia > Sciuridae > Tamias > Tamias sibiricus. The sequence continues at coordinate 74,429,747 of CM046668.1, forward strand.
CATACATGCACTTAGGGTAATGATATCCATCTCATTCTACCATCTTTTTTTTTTCCTTCACCCTTTTGCCCCCTCCCTTCCCCTCCCTCCCCATTGGCCATTCTAGTATTCCTCTAATCTTCCTATGCTCCCCATCCCAACCCGACTGTGAATTGGCCTCCTTATATCAGAGAAAACATTTGGCATTTGGCTTTTGGGGATTGGCTAACTTCACTTAGCATTATATTCTCTAACTCCATCCATTTTCCTGCAAATGCCATGATTTTATTCTTATTGCTGAGTAATATTCCATTGTGTGTATATACCACATTTTCTTTATCCATTCATCTACCGAAGGGCATCTAGGTTGGTTCCACAGTTTAGCTATTGTGCATTGTGCTGCTATAAACATTGATGTGGCTGTGTCCCGGTAGTATGTTGTTTTCATGTCTTTTGGGTAAAGACCAAGGAGTGGGATAGCTGGGTCATAAGGTGGTTCCATTCCAAGTTTTCCAAGGTATCTCCATACTGCTTTCCATATTGGCTGCACCATTTTCAGTCCCACCAACAATGTATGAGTGTGCCTTTTTCTCCACATCCTCTCCAACATTTATTGTTGTTTGTATTCTTAATAGCTGCCATTCTGACTGGTGTGAGATGAAATCTTAGAGTGGTTTTGATTTGCATTTCTCTAATTGCCAGAGAGGTTGAGCATTTTTTCATGTATTTATTGATTGATTGTATATTTTTTTCTGAGAAGTGTCAGTTCAGTTCCTTGGCCCATTTATTGGTTGGGTTATTTGTTTTTTTGGTGTTATGATTTTTGAGTTCTTTATATATTCTAGAGATTAGTGCTCTATCTGACGTGCATGTGGTAAAAATTTGTTCCCAATTAGTAGGCTCTCTGTTCACCTCACTGATTGTTTCTTTTGCTGAGAAGCAGCTTTGTAATTTGAGTCTATCCCATTTATTGATTCTTAGTATTAATTCTTGTGCTACAGGATTCTTATTAAGGAACTTGGGCCCTAATCCAACATGTTGGAGATTAGAGCTTACTTTTTTGAAGCTAAAATTTTTATATTCCTGCTGTTTTCAAAGGCAGTTGTTAAGATCTTAACTTGTTACTATCTCCAAGATCAATTTTACAGAGACCTTTTAGAGCTCAAAAGGGCTTAAATCTCTGCTTACACTCAGAATTTCAAATTTCACAGTCCAAGCAGCAAGTTATGCCATTTCACACAGCCATTTTTTTTTAAAGAAACTTTTAAGTAACACATAATAAATGTGCATTATAGGGTACAGTGCGATTATTATATATAATATATATTTGATCCAATTGAGGTAATTAGCATTTCTATCTCATTAAACACCATTTCCTTGCATTGGGAACTTTGAACTCCTTTGTCTAGTTTTTTTTTTTTTTTTTTTTTTTTTTTTTTTGGTACCAGGGATTGAACTCAGGGGCACTTGACCACTGGGCCACATCCCCAGCCCTTTTTTGTATTTTATTAGAGACAGGGTCTCACTGAGTTGCTAAGTGCCTCATCTTTGCTGAGGCTGGCTTTGAACTCGTGATCCTCCTGCCTCAGCCTCCCAAAGTGCTGGGATTACAGGCGTGCGCCACCGCGCCCGGCTAGTTATTTTGAAATACATAATATTGTTGGAAGCTATAGTCACTGTAAGAGCCCTAATTGAGGAGATAGCTAAGATGGCGGCTAGCTGAGAGCCATAAAGGTGTTCAAGTATTTTCACCTGATATTCATGCATTTATCTAAGAATCTTTTTATGCCCATGAACACTGTGTGACGCACCTGTAAGCTCGAGCTGTTAGCACATGTCCTCGTTAAAAAAAAGTATTTAATCGGGTGAGGGTTAGTTAGAGGTGTGGTTGGAATTGGAGAGGTTGTTGGAGCCCGAGAGAGAAGTTAGAAGAAAGAAGAATAAAAGAACTTTTTCATTTCCATTCTGCCTCCGAATTTTCTCCCTCGGCGTAGTTGCTGCAAGCGGCAATCGCTACAAGTGGCAACAAGTCACCTTACTGTGCTATAGAACTTTAGGACTTATTCTTTATGACTATATTTTGGTACTTGTTATCCAGCCTCTCCGTTTGCCTTTTCTCCCCTACCCTTTCTTATCCTGTGGGGACCCTATTCTACTCTCTACTTCTATGGGATCAACTTTTTTAGATTTCATATTTGAGTGAAGACAGGGAGTTGTAACTTTCAGTGCCTGAGATTGTTGGGGATTTTTGAGTTGCTGGGGTTTTTAGTTTTCCCTGACCTGGGTTTAGCTTCTTCAGGCCAGTGGAGAAGTCTAGGAGAAAACATGCCCCAGCAGAGGCGTGATCGAGAACGGTAGAAGCCGGCTGGAGGCCCATACCCACCTTCAAAAGACGATCAGAGCTCACCAGGGAGAACAGGTCTTGGCAAGAACTTGGTTTATTGAGGAAGTTGGACGGTCTTATATAGGACGTGGGCCAATCAGCAGAAAGATCATAGGGACACATAAGGAGCATGGGCGGATGCCATTGGTGGAGCCATTGGCTTATCCTTGGGGTGGTTTCAGTTCTCATCTTATGTCAGGGGAACGCCCCTTGGCCAGGCCAAGTCCCCTTATCAGGAAGTGGGAGGCAGCCAGGGAGTTAGATTTTTCTATTCTTTCGGCTAGCGTGTTCTTAAGTCCCCAACATGAGATATTTCACTTAACATAGTGTCCTCCAGTTCTTTTGGGAAATGGTTAAGTCATGAAGGCAAAGCCTTCATGGATTGAAGGAGCCCCAATTAGGGAGATGGCTATTGCGGTCAGCTGGAAGCCATAAGTTCCACCTGATAATAAGTATGTATGTGACGCACCTGTAAATGCACGTGAGGCACCCGCAAAGCTAAAGGTATATAACCGGGTGAAAGCGGTCAGAGTCAGGAGAAGAATGAATTCATTCAGTCAGTCATGCAGTCGCTCAGTGGGAAGAAGAGTTCGGGTCGGAGAAGCAGAAAAGAATCAGAGCGGCCAGAACGTAGGCAGAGCGGTTACAGAAGAGAAACCAGATAGAAGAAGTAATTCCTGGTCAGAGTCAGGCCGAGGCTCCTGAGGAAGAAAGAAGAAAGAACAAAGAAGAAAGAAGCTCTAAAAGCTAAGCTCTCTCTCTCTCTAAAGAAGAAATCTCTCTCTTTCAAGCTCTCTCTCTTTCTCTCTAAGCTCTAAGAAGAAGAAGAAAAAGCTATCTCTAATCTTTCTCTCTAAGCTCTTTCTAAGAAGAAGAAAAATCTTTCTTTCTCTCTCTAAGCTCTCTCTAAGAAAGTAGAAGTAAAAGTAGTAATAGCTTTACTCTGCCTCCGAGAGTTTTCCTCCCGCGGCGTTTGTGGCTGGCCACGACAGGCAGCTTACAATGGATGAATTAGTGTCTTATAAAAGAGGCTCAATAGAGTGCTCTAGTGTGTGCCCTTTTCCCCTTCTACCAGCTACCATGTTGAGGACATAGCAACAAGGCACCATCCTAGAAACACAGAGTCAGCCCTCACCAGACACTGAATCTGCTGGAGCCTTGTTCTTAGACTTCTCAGCCTTCAGAATTGTGAGAAATAAATTTCTGTTATTACACAATCTGTGTGTGGTATTTTGTCACAGCAGCAAGAATAGACTTAAGATACTACTTTACATCCATTAAGTGTTCGCAAGGATGTGGAGATACTGGAACCCTTGTGCAGTTGGTGAGAATGTAAAATAGTACAATTGCTGTAGAAAAACCATGGTGATTCCTCAAAATATTAAAAATAGAGGGCTGGGATTGTGGCTCAGCGGTAGAGCGCTCACCTAGCACGTGCGCGGCCCGGGTTTGATTCTCAGCACCACGTAAAACTAAAAACACATTGTATACAACTAAAGCAAATAAATAAATATTAAAAAAAATAGAACTAACATATGATCCAGCAATTCCACTTCAGAGCATATATTCCAAAGAATTGAAAGCAGGCTATCAGAGATATTTGTATATCCATGTTTATATAATCATTATTGACAACAGATAAAATATGGAAGCAACCCAAGTGTCCATCCACAGATAAATGGATAAAAACATGGTATCTACACAGAATAAAATACCATCTAAGCTTTAAAGTGAATTCTGACATGTGCTGCAACATGGAAGAGCACTAATTCATTTATGAGGGCTTTGCCTTCATGACTTAACCACTTCCCAGAAGACCCCACCACTTAATAGTACTGCATTGGAGATTCAGTTTCAACATGAATTGTGAAGGGACACAAGATTTCAGATCATAGCACGTGGTATTGTAGTTTTGATTTGCATTGAGCATCTGTTCATGCTTATAGGCTCCGTATGTATCCTCTTTGGGGAAAAGTTTATTCAAGTCCTTTGACTATTTTCAAATGAGGGGGTTTGGTTTTTGTTGTTGAATTTTAGGAGTTCTGTATATGATGGGCTAATTTCTTATCAGAGATATGATTTACAAACATTTTCTCTTATTCTGTGGGTTGCCCTCTTACTCTGTTTTTGATATGCAAAAGTTTTCATTGCAAGTTGCCTATTTTCTTTTATTGCCTGTGCTCTTGATATAGCTAATAAATCATACCAAATCCAGTGTCATGATTGCCTTATGGTTTCTTCTAACTGCCCTATGGTTTCTTCTAACAGTTTTAGGTTTTACACTTGGGTCATTGGATTCTTTTGTATATGGTATTAGGTAAGGGTCCAACTTTATTCTTTTGCTTGTAGATGGTGTATTTTCAGCATCACTTGTTGAAAAGACTGTCTTTTCCCTATCGAATGATCGTGGTGCCCTTGTCAAAAATCATGACTGTATGTGTGTGGCTTTTCTGGACTCTCATTCTCTTTCTTTGTTCTATATGGGTTAGTTAACTTTCTGTTACTATGACAATATACTGGAGAAAGTCATCTTATAAGGAGGAAAGGTCAGAGGTTTTAGCTTGTGGTACCAGAGATTTCAGTGCATGGTCATGGGGTCCTGTTGCTTTGGGCTTTAGATGTTCCAATATGTTGTGGCAGGAGCATGTGGTGAAGGAGTCCTGTTCACCTTATGGTGGCTTAGAAGCAAAGAGAAAGGCAAAAGGACCCAGGTCCCATTGTTCCTTCAAGGACCTGACTCCAATGATTCATCTTCCTTCTGATACACCTCCCCTCCTAAGGGGGTTAAGTATTTCCCTATAGCACCATAGGCTGGCAGCCACACCTTTAGCTTATGAGCATATGGGGAAGACATATAAGATCCAAACCATGACACATATGACTGTATGTTGAGACTAGTCCTTCTAGTACTGTGTTGAATAGAAGTGATGAAAAGTGGCACCCTTGTCTTGTTTCTGATCTTAGAGGGCAAGCTTTTAGTCTTTCACCATAGAGTATGCTGTTTACTGTGAGTTTTTGGTATATGGCTTTTCTCATGTTGAGGTAATTTCCTGTAATCCCAGCTACCCAGGAGGTTGAGGCAGGAGGATCACAAATTTGAGTCTAGCCTGGATAATTGGTTAGATCCTGTCTCAAAATAAAAGACAGGGCTGGGGATGTAGCCCAGTGGTAAAGTGCTCCTACATTCAATCTCTATTACCCACCCCCCAAAAATAGTGTGTGTGTGTGTGTGTGTATGGTATCAGACCAGAAGTATTTTTCAATATTTAAAAAACTGTTTTCCATCCATTTTAATTTGATTTAAAACTTATGTCAATTCTTAGCCATCATTTTATTTAACCAGTCTGTAGTTTTTGACAGTTAATTATTAACTCCCTATTCCTTGATAACTTTTTTCACTTTTCTTTTGTATTGTTATTTGTTTTTCCTCTTGTCAACTATTCCTTCTCAGTTTCCTTTCCTAGTTATCCCTTTTAATATTGGATGCCCCAAAACCTTACTCCTTTGTCTTGACTGTTTTGATAATGTCCAGGCTTATGACTGTCAATATGATCTATATACCAAGGATTCCTAAACTTACGCCTCCAGCTTGGACTTTCCCCTCAAACTCCAGATTCCTATATTTATCTACGTATATGATATCACCAGTTATATATCTAATAAATATTTCAGAGTCAAGTTCAACACTGAACTCCATATCTTCTCTAAATGTGTTCTGCTCAAAGTCTTCCCCATCTCAGTTGTAACTCCGTGCTTTTTGCTGCTGTAGCGAAAAACTTTGAATTCTTGCTTGATTATACATACCTGTGTACTAGTACACCTGTGGAAATGCTTGCCTGTCACACCTAATTTAATCAGAAAATTGTCTTGGCACCACCTTCAAAATGTATCCAGAATCTGAGCATTTTTCACCACTGGTGAGTGCTTGGTTTGAGCCATTCTTTTCTCTTACCTTGATGACTTCCACGACCTCTTAACTAGTCTTTTGCTTCCTATTTTTTTTTTTTCTTCTCTACAATCTTTTCCACCTAGCAGAATGAGTCTAGACAAAATAAGTCATATTGTGTCTCTTCTCTCGTTCAGACATATCTAATCATTATATATATATATGATAAGTTTAAGGTTGAGAGAAATTGGAATTTTTAATAATTGTAAGTCTCAGAAGACATATAGTAATGTCTGTGTGAGATTGGAAAGGGCATAGCAGATTGGAATAACTATAAGGCTGGACAAGAAAGAACTGGAAAATCACATAAGTACACATATGCTGAGAAGGAGGTTATGCAATTGTTATGAGTGGCCTTGACTCCCAGGTGAAGTGGTTGTTTTATAATGTTCCAAACATCCTTTCATTCAGTAAGCAATATTCACCTGGTAATGACTGAACTAGGGATAGGTAGCTAGATGAACCATAGCGTCTGCATTTGAGACATGTCAGGCTAGACATGATGACCAATAATTGAATTATCATCATATTGAAAGTCAATTATTCTATCTGAAGTGAGCACAGGGTGTTCTGTGGAGATGGTGGCAGTAGGGTAGCTTGTTCTGCTAGGGTAGAAAGGGCTTCAGTATCACAAGTGTACTATCCTATGTGCTTTATAGTATGAACATTGCCTTTAAAACACTGGGCTTATTTATTAAGCCCTGAAATTGTATTCTGTGTTCTATTAACAGATCTTGTAAAATTGCAGGATTTTAACAGGGATGAAATACAGTGTGAAATACCTTTATAAACACAGATGCTTTACTTTCATTAAATGGCTCTGTCATTCAGTAATTTACTAAGTTTTCTTCCAATTGAAGATTTTGGGGTTCTTGCTATTTCTTGTTTTTTTTTTTTTTTTCTCTTTATATTTCACATAACTATTCTATATTCTCTTAATATAACTACAACATCACATACAAAGTGTCATGCAAATTGTAAAACATAGGAAAATGTAAGGCAGAATTATTTTTGTCTTAATGTGGATACTTGGTTGTGAATGGAGGAATCTGGGAAAGTTGTAATGTAATTATTGAGCAGACTCTTGTATGTCCTGGAGAGAACCCTGAGAGGCTGTGGTTAACTGCTTGCTGTGATTCCCAGGATGCCCTGGGCCTCAGGGACCCTTCCCGGTCATGATAACAGAAATTTAGCAAGTCTCTGATTTTTGACAATTTGTATTAGCCTGGCCTATATGCCCCTACCATCTTACTTCTTTCTCTTCTTGAGAGTCTGCTGTTAGTCCCATCTTCTTTGGGATGTTTGTCCTGACTAAAATAACATCAGCCACAGTGTTCTTTACTCATGGAAATCTCCTCTCCTGCTTTTGTAAACCTTGAAGTTTATAGTGCCCTCTTCTTTCTAAAGGTATTGCTGACACTCCATGAGATAAGCACTGAAGTTTACTTGTTTTGGTTAAATTTGATTTTAACTCCTTAAGCAGTTGATAATAAGTATTTAATTTTCCTATCATGTCAGAACTTACAACAGTATCCACACATGCCAGGCAAGTGCTCTACCACTGAGCTATATCTATAGCCCCCAGTGATAACAATTCTTTGGAAGAAAGTGACTTTGTAGAAAATGAACTGATTTGTTTTTGGAGGAAAATCTGCTTGGGTTTGTTGCACATTTTGAGACAAGAAGATCTTTAGCTGTTATTTTCTGGGCCTAGTTGGAGACAATATTGTATAGTTTGTAAGTTTGTATGTAATTTTTCCCCCTTAACCCTTTCTCCTCCCCCCTCACTAAAATGACCTTACTCCTATAGTGGAACTATCGCCTTCATTTTAGTAAACACCCCCTATAGTGAAAAGTGGAGGGGACTGTTAATCAGTTGTTATTGATCCCAGCAATAACAAATGTGTCATCTCTTCTTGTGCTACCCTTTTCAATGGCACAGCAGAATGAATGTAACTCCCATTGTAATTATAATGACGTTTCACCTGCTTGAGTATGCTAACTCCCTGGACAGGAAATGCAGGCTGTTAGAGGAGGAGGACATGTAAATAGCTTCTAAACTAGTGCTGATTTTTTATGATGGAAAAAATTTAGAAAGAATTGTTTCTTATCTGATCAAAATAAAATGTTACTAGTATTTCCTTAGACTAGTTTCCTGTAAATAATGAATATTTGCCTTTGCACATGATAAAAATAGCCTTTTGTATATAGCTGCTATCTGTTATATGCAGAGGAAATGTTGGAAGTGAATATTGAAATCATACCTGTTGAGGGGAGAAGCCAGAGCCCTAGGAACAGAAGCTCCTGTACATCTTTCCCCACCCCAGTTTCTTTGTGCAGCAGGATGATCTGGGTGATATTATAAGAGCATCACTTTTTTTTTTTTTCTTTAAACTCAGGAGCTGGATTTATAGGGTAATTGATGTTTGAGTAATAATTTGAGCAAGCAGTACTCATTCCCCTGGACCATACTGCGTATATCTTGACTTTGTGCTGTGTTTTGTATAATTATCCTGGGCCCTCATGGTTTTACTTTGTATATTGCATATTGACTGGGGAGAACACAGAGGAGAAGAGTATGTTTCTTTAGTTATCATTCCGCTATAAAATTTTTTTTTTCCCTCTCAGGAATGGCAAAATAATGTGTAACATATATATATATATATATATATATATATATATATATGAACATGCTTAGGAAGGTGGTACGGGTGTGGGTGGAAAACACAACCTTTTTCCCTCTAAAATGTTAAGCTGAACAGCTTTCAAAAACCCACTATTTTCATCAATATTAATATACCCTACCTTTTATGAAGTATATAGAAGGGAGAGAAGAATGAAACTTATTAATATAAAATCCGGTGAGAGCTTTCATGACTTAGAAGTTTCTCCCTGTCTGTCTGTCTGTCTGTCTGTCTGTCTCTCTCTCTCTCTCTTAAAAGTACAAATAAAGGCCTGGAGGAAATCTTGCTTGGGAAAAGACAATCAAATTTGGGTTCTCGTTTCCTCTGAATTCTTATTCCACAATAATAGAAAGTTAGATTTTAAGGCGGTATTAAAGATGTGCAGTCTATTTCTCACTTTTTTGGATAAGGGAACTGAAGTTTGTAGAAGTTAAATTATTTCTCAGGGATTCATATTAGTTGATAGAGATTAGACTAAATTTTTGATTCCCATTCTAGTTCCCCCGCCCTCCCTATTCTTTTTTCCATCTGGATCTTGCCAGGTTTGTTTAGTAGTTCAATCTGAGCAAGTAGGAGCAGTTATAACATTTCTGAGATAATATCTGGAGAATAAAAACCTTTTAATTCTATCCATTGAGACTTCTAAAAAAAATAAAAGACTTCTAAAAGATAGTTTGCTATTGCTATATAATACACATATGTTCAAAACCTGAACTTTCCTTTGTGCCCATTGTAGTATTAGCTGATCTCTATTTGTAGGCTCTAAGGAATTAACAGAATGCTACCCTGTTAACCCTGGAAACCAAGTGGATTTCCAAATTATATTTTATCATATAGTCCTCTGGCCTAGACTAAAGTTATGAAGAATTTAGGGGAAGACTTCAGTGTATATTTCTTTAACACTAGAAATAATTATAGTTGGCATTTAGTGATTACAAAGTATCAGACGCTGTCCTGGTTTTCACATGTACTTTAAAATTGGTCATACAGTCCTGTGGAAGAGACTGCAATTATCTGTATTTTATGGGTGAAATTGAAACACAAAGAACTTTTGCATCATTTCATAGCTAGTAAGAAGTAAAGAAGGGATCAGTTTTTTTTTTTTTTTTTTTTTTTTAAAAATGGAGCTGTCTGTCCATATAAAGGTGTTTCGGAGACCCAGTGTAAAGGATCCAGAGTTCACTGGACAGAATAAGGGTAGCCATTCATGTCACAAAATGATTTATAAGAAATTTCTTTTAAAAAGTGGGTTTTCAGGGTGCGTACTCAATATTTTTAAAAAAATATTTTTACTTATTTGCTTTAGTTGTACACAATGTGTTTTATTCAATGCATTTTATTTGTACATTGTGCTGAGGATCGAACCCGGGTCACCCACGTGCTAGGCGAGCGCTCTACCGCTGAGCCACAATCCCAGCCCCGTACTCAATATTTTTTATCCAAAACCTCAGAAGCTATCTCTTGGGGTGGGGACTTTTTGTTTCTCTTTTTTTGTCACTTAATGAATCACAGGGCTGCCTTTGGGTCAGTGGGCTATCTTTGATCTAGCTGTTGTTCTTTCTTTGTCAAGAGTAGTCCAGCATTGACCAAGGTGGGGAAGGCCCGAAAGAGGAAGTTGCTTAGGGAGGATGGTCACCTTGATGGACACATGCAGGCAGTTTTTCTGAGTATCTGAATGGTTATTAGATAGATGCGCAACTTTTAGGAATACATTTATTATATAAGACAAGGAAAACAAATGTTAGTTTCAAAATCTATACATCGTGTGTGTGTGTGTGTGTGTGTGTGTGTGTGTGTGTTGCTAGTCTTAGGTAAGTGCTCTACCACTGAGCTACACCTCCAGCCCTGCAAATTTTATATATAAATATATATATTTTATATATGAATACATATTTATATATATATACATATATTTTAGTTGTACACAATGTCTTTTTAAAATTTTTTTTATTTTTATTTTTACATGGTGCTGAGGATGGAACCTGGGCCGCTCATGTGCTAGGCGAGCGCTCTACTGCTGAGCCACAATCCCAGCCCCAAATTATATTTTGAGTATTTATTGAATATTACTTTTTTCTATTGAGTAATTCTTTTTTTTTAAATATTTTTATTTATTTGCTTTTAGTTGTACATAATGCGTTTTATTCGATGTGTTGTATTTGTACGTGGTGCTGAGGATCGAACCCGGGCTGCGCACGTGCTAGGCGAGCACTCTACCGCTGAGCCACAATCCCAGCCCTATTGAGTAATTCTTAGGAGGTAGTCATGACTTAGAGCCTCATCCATCTTTGTTTCAGGATATTTATGTGTTTATTAATGATTTTGACTATCCTGTTGCATTTTAGATCATATCACCATGTGACTTAAATTTAAATTATTAATTTCATTTTAAGGATACAGACAATATTGAAGAGTTTTTGTTGTTGTTTATTAATCTTAAATGGATGAGAAAAATAATTCCTTACCACATTACCTTTTTCTTTCAAATAATTTTCTGTTGTAAAGAAAGTATAATGCACATATTATACATTATTTAATTATTTGAGTGGGTACTCTTAAAAAACAGTAACTTAAAATTTCTTAGCCGGGCGTGGTGGCGCACGCCTGTAATCCCAGCACTTTGGGAGGCTGAGGCAGGAGGATCGCGAGTTCAAAGCCAGCCTCAGCAATGGCGAGGCACTTAGCAACTCAGTGAGACCCTGTCTCTAATAAAAACCAAAAAAAGGGCTGGGGATGTGGCCCAGTTGTCGAGTGCCTCTGAGTTCAATACCTGGTACCAAAAAAAAAAAAAAAAAAAAAAAAAAAAAAAAAAAAATTCTTGCTGTATGTCTAGGTGGGGTAAGTTGTTTTTGTGCTTCTTATGGAACTTCATTTAATTTACAGCCCAAACCATCAATATGGCGAGAAGTGGCTCAGTGTTGACACTTACTGATGGAGTATTTTCTCTTCTAGTTTTATGTTTTGAGTTAACCATTTTCTGAGTTGATTTTTAAAAACTATGATGTATGTATAGATAGGAGAATGAAGGTGTTAGTAAAAGTAAAGTGCCCATTTTTCTGAATTTTGGGCTTATTCAGCTTCTAAGGATACAGATAGCTAGAATTAAGGCTTAAAATTTATTTTCTTGTATGCATGAGAAATGATTTTCTTTTTGGTACTGGAAATTGAATTCAGGAACATTCTATTTCTGAGTTATGTTCCCGTGTTCCCAGCCCCCACTTTTAAAATTTTGAGACACAATCTTGAACTTGTCATCCTCCTGCCTCAGCCTATGGTTTTCTTTCCATACTAAGAAATATTCAACAATGACCAGGCTACATTAGACACTAGAGACTAACCTGTTGCTACAAGTTTGCATAAACAGCTTAGATGATGAATGGCAGAGATTTTTTTTTCCCCCCAAAAAGAGAAGATAGTATGTTGAATTGAAGAACTTCCAAGATAAACTTTTAGATTTTTTGAATATATGATTACAAAGGCCTGTGCATTATAAAGGCCTGTGCTTTCAAGTGATAGGTAAAAGCCAGGCATTTTTTTTTTTTTGGTACATAAACCCACACCTTTCTTTACACGTGTTGTCTCACAAAACTAAATTAACCAAGTGCACAATGAAATAAGGTTGAAAAATGTACATACAGTTTCTATCAAACTATGTTTAGTAAAATCCAACGATTAAATCAAATATTAAGCTGTTATTTGAACTAATTTGCTTGAAAAATGGAAGAATGAGTCAAGATAAATAAAGGTTAAAAATGCAAATGAAGAGAGTTTCTGAAAATTGAAGTAAATACTTGTTGAGCTCTTTCTTTGACTCAGCAAACGCTTGGGTATCTGCACTGGTACGGGAGCTCAGACTGGTGAGAAAAGTGCACGGTGGCAGAGATGTGTGCCAGGTGTTGTAGGGGGCAGGGGTGTATGTCATCCCACTCAGGTGACAGGAGAGGTTACAAGGGGGAAGATCCCCCTTGGGGAGGTGATATCTGAACTTATTTCCTTCCCCTGTTTGTCAACTTTAAAAATTACTGTAAAATGCATAGTTGTTGAGTGTAGTGGTACAGTATAGAAGTAGTTTCTTATTTACATTTTCTAATCCTTTTTCCAGTTATGAGTTAGTTTTAGGGAAATATCTGGAAGCATATTTATCAATCTATCTCAACAGTTTTTCTCTTGCACAAAGTTGGGCTCACAGTCATTGTATATTGTAACTTATTTTCCTCCTATGTAATAATCTATCACGTGCATGTACCCATATCAGTAGATCAACCTCATTTAAAAACTTGCTTCTTCACATAATGGGCTATACCATCATTTATTTACATATTCCTGTTGTTGGACATCTAGGTTTCCAGCCTGTTAAAAACAGTGAATATCCTTGTACAGATAAATTTGTTCTTAGGTGTAGTAAGTTTAAATGGTAAGTAGGTGAAGGGAGTGAGGATTAAAGTGAAGGGGAAATGTTTTCTAGGCTAAGTGAACAATGTGTAGTTTGCAAAACATTGCTGAAGACAATGGCCAACTGTTAGGGGAGAAGCTTTCTGTTTCTGTGCTGTGGAGGCACACTACCTCCTGCTTTATGGACCAATGCTGGATTATCTCATTTTGTAATGGCATCATTCTACTGAATAATTTATAGTATTTTCTTATTTTGGAGATTTAAAATCTTTAAAAAATAATGTTACCAGATGGAGAAGTAGAATCACAGGCTGATAAAGTGATTGATTATTCAAAGGTCACACAGAGGTGAAGTGGGGAAATAAAGTTGATATCTATGGAAATAAAGTTTTTTTGATATCTTACCTGTCTTTTACCTTAGCTCTGTTGCCAGTTGATAATATCTTAGCAGATTCAAAATGGAGTTTTGGGTACCTAGTCTCACACTACTGTCCAATTAAAACAAATTTTGATTACTTCTTAAAATAGCTATTGGAATATTGCTTATATGTCAAGTAGGTATATGAAAATGGCTTAGGGCTAGGGTAGAGCTCAGTGGTAGAGAATGTGCCTGGCATGTGCAAGATCCTGGGTTCAGTCCCCAGCACTGCAAGGGGGGAAAAAAACCCCAGAGAACAAAAACAGCACAGATGATTTAAAGTGGGTGAATTACATTTCCTTATATATTACTCTTAGTGTAAAATCTTCTTATCCTTACAAAGTCTTAGTTGCTGCTATTTTGCTTCAGACAGATCTCCAATTTTGGAATGTTGTCTTGTAGTGTGATATCTGTCAAGTGCTAACTAGTATTATAGTTCATCATTTCCTTTTGTCAAGAAGAATATCTGAGTATTTAGATTCTGCTTTTTGTATAATCTGATCTTTGCTAATTTTTCTATATTGAAAGAAATTATGTTGTTAGACGAATTTGTCTAAATTTTATCAATGTTTGGTGCTGATTTTTAGAAACTGTAATACTTTGGAAACAAAATTATGAAGTAATGTTTTCTTAATTATCTCTAAAAAACCCCTTTGGTTGTCAATAATGCTTTGCTGTTTGGTTATATGTACTTTCTTGTCTAGAAATCTGATTCAAGGCTCAACTTTTAAAATCTCTTATTAATTAATTAATTTTGTTGGAGGCAAAATTTTGGGTGATTTTATTTGGTTAGTATCCTTTCTGTATTTTCCAGTATGTTGTCTATAAACTTTTTTTCATATTTCAAAAAATATGTGCTAAATAGTTTTAATTAGTGTTATTAATTGAATGACAATGCTTTGAATAAATCAGCTTAAGGTATCCTTTCACTGTCTTAAACAATAATTGTGTTGTCTGTTTTATTGCATCATTATGAAGTATTCATTCTTCATTCTAATTATTACTTCACGTGAAGTAGAATTTCTTCCCCTTCATTACTGGGGATTAAATGCAGGAGTGCTGTACCACTGAGCTACATCCCCAGTCCTTTTTAGTTTTTAATTTCGAGACAGTGTCTCACTAAGTTGCTGAAGCTGACCTTGAACTTGTGATTCTCCTGCCTTAAGTCTCCTGAGTGGCTGGGATTACAAATGTGTACCACTACACCCAGCTATGTAGTATATTTTTAAAGCATTAATATCTGCCTTTTTATTTACAGCCATAAGCTTATTTTTCAAGAGTAAAGTATACATTTGAACAGATGAAATAACTTAATTTTGCATTTAATTTTACCAGGGCTGCTTTGGAAGAAGTAGAAGGAGATGTGGCAGAATTGGAACTTAAACTTGATAAGGTAAATTTTATCATTTTTAACTTTTTAAAATATTTATTCCTGTTTTCCATAAATAAGAATATTACTTTGTTTCTCTATAAGGGTAAGTGCTATTATTGTAATTTTACACATGAAGAAATTAAGGCTAGAGACATTAATTGGCTTTCTTGTTCATAGTCTAAATGCCAGGGTAAGAATTTATATTCTCTTGACTTCAAAGCTCACTAGACATTTTTTATATGGTTTGAAGTTTGTTCCTATTTTCTCCATCCAAAAGATTGCATCTATCTTTTTTGATGCCTAATAGATTTCATGTATTACCTGACCATTCTTATTTATAAATTTAGGTATAGCTGGGTTCAAATATAAATAATACTTAAAATAGTCATTTCTAATGACACAAATGCTAAAAATACTTAATAATTGAGGTGACTACCTCAATTTTATGTAAGTGTAAATATACATTGACACCTTCTGTATTAACTATTGATAATATTTTTTGGTATCTGTCCAAGAAGCATTGTCTGTTATATACCAGGCAGAAATATTAGAATGAGTAAGATATGGCTTTTGATCCATTTGTTGGAACATTCTTTTGCAACTATATTTCAGTGAAATATCTTTGAAATAAATTTCTAGAGATAAGTCTATGCATATGTTTGAAATACTTTTTTTAAATACTTTGTAATTATTATTATAAATGGTATAATTATTATATATTACTATGTGAAATATTGCTTCTTACACTGTACTGTGCATAAGAATCACCAGGGGAATCTTTTTTAAAAACAAGATTTTGATCATAGATCAGGGGTACTGAGATTCTGTGTTTTTAACTGGATTCAAAGTTATGCCTATAATATTGGCCTATGAATTGCACTTTGAATAGCAAGGGTATGATATACATTAATTAGGCAGAGCATTCTGAAGAACATTTTGAAATGTTTTAAAATCATGAACTATTTACATTAACATATAATGTAGATAGTATAGAAACTATGTAGAGCAGTAATATTAATTATAAGAGTTAAATAAAAATTTAGGAAAAGTTTATAATAATGTTATTTTGTATTAGACTGTATCATTTTTACAGCACTGTAATATACGGTGTCTTTGAATTTTACGATAATTCTCTGAGGTAGGTGGAACAAGTGTTCTTATTCACATTTTATTGGTGAGGATACCAAAGCCCCAGAAAGGAAAGGAGACTTGCTTCAAATTGAAAAGTTAAAAGAGGCAGAAACAGGGTTAGAACCCCTGTGCTTCCATTATTAGTTTAGTGCTCTTCTTGTACACCACTGTGCTTCAGGATCTGTGTTGAGGAAGCATAGGCCACTTGGAAATTTCTGAGAACAGTAGCAAGCTTCCAGGCAAGCTTTCATGTGTTTTTTAAAAATAAATATTTTTATTTTGACTAAGTATATTATTTTAAATATTTTTCTACTTAAAATGTACGTGTATAGGCTTTATTATTATTATTAATATTATTTGTTTTTAACTTGAGTTACATTATTTTTAAGTACCTTTTGAAGTAAAGTTTTAAGTTCTAAAAGTAGACAATAGAAGATATAGTTTTGATATTTTTCCCAATGAGTTTTTTTCTTTTTGTAATTTGTTCTTTTTAGATATACATGACAGTAGAGTGTATTTTGACATATTATACATACGTGGAGTGTAACTTATTTTTTTTTAAAGATATTCATTTATTTGTTTTAGTTGTACACAATGCCTTTATTACACAATGCCTTTATTTTTACACGGTGCTGAGGATCGAACCCAGGCTGTACACGTGCTAGGCGAGCGCTCTGCTGCTGAGCCACAACCCCAGCCCAAGTGTAACTTATTCTAATTACGATTCCATTCTTGTGGTTTTACAAAATGTGTGTAGTTTTGATTTTATGGTGGATTTATAAGAGGGTACATAGAAAGGCAAGGCTTTTCAGAGAAGTACGGAGTAGTATAATGAAGATGATTATCCTTTTTAGGTAGAATAACTGCATCTAAATCATATGAAATATTGTGGGTGGAACTCAAAATTTAATGTATCTAAAGAGAATCCACTGACAATGCTTTTGCTGATTATTTTGCTTTTATGAGTGAGTGACATTTTTTTCTTTATATCATTTGGGGTCAGGCAACATGGTAGATTCTTAAAACCAAATACTCTAAATAGTAATAATCTAATAAATAATAATCTAAAACAAATTATTAAAATATGGTATTCAGTGCTAAGAATGCTAAATTCTACAGTCTCTCTTATCCTAAAGGCTACTAAGGGCTTGGAGAAACTTGACGTTATTTAAAATATCACCTTTTCCTTTCCTTTCTCCACCAAAATTCCTTAGTTTTATATTTCTCTGGTTTCAGGTTTTGATCCCTTATAAAATGTACTTTTCCTGAATTCTTAAGCTACTATCATTTTTACTTTAGAAATGCAGAGTTGGCATAAAGAAGGGAGCCTGAGAGAGAACCAAGATATGGGTTGTTATTGAAGTTGTTGGCATTGAAGGACTAATGGGGAAGTGGTGCTCCGGGAGGGGTGTCCCAATACTAGTTCAGTGATTTCATAACTTTGTGCAAGGCAAGTTCCACCTATAGTATCATTGTAAATAATGCCAGGTTGAACTAGCTTGGTGACTTAGCTCATATCTATTTTGCTCATAACATATACTACCAGTAGTTAGATTCTTTCTAGAGAATAATGCTTCATGAGTGGCATTGTTTAATTGGGTCTAGTTACCCATTTTCTAAGGTGTTTAGCATTGGCAACATCATAGTGCATCATAGTTGCTATCTAGATGTAATTCCCATATCTGTTGCATCTTTTCTCTGGTATGCTTGTTAACTGGACACCCTTTAATTCTTCAGCTCCAGTGCTACCAAACTTTGGCTCTTTTTCTTCTATTGCATATGCTCACATATACTGCCATTTAAACTATTAAAATATTATTGTAAGTTTTGGTTTGTAGCAGAGGCTAGTAGTTAAGAGCACAAGGTCAGGAGCTGCCTGAGTTTGAATGTAGCTCTACCATTTAGTAGGATCTAGCCTTAGGCAGGCTCCTCAGTCTTTCTGTGCTTCAGTTTCTTCATCTTCAGAATGGGGGAAAGAAGAGTATCTATGTATCTATCTATAGGGTTATTATAAGAGTGAGGTGAGATAATACACATAAAGTATTTAACATGGTTCTTGCTACATGGTAAATTCTAAATAAACAGTAAAGATGATGGTGTCTCTTCAACAGACTGTTAGCTCATTGGAAACTGGGACTGTCTTTAGAAGGGGGAAAAAAAAAGGCAACAACAACAAAAGCTCATCTATTATGTACTTACTGGGCACAGAGTCCTGTGTTTACTTATTACTTCATAACAGTGTTGCAAAGTTGGCAGCATCTTCAATTTACAGATGAAAAAATGAGTATTAGGATGTTAGTTATAACTTTGAGATAGCAAAAACTTGTTTGTATTCCTGTCATCTGGCAAAGTACCTATGACATTGTAATGTCTTATTGAAAAATTGTTGAATGAATGTTTTAGGGGTAGTAGTTTGATAATTTTGATTATCTTGACATTTATTCTTAGGTAAAAATCTTACCTCTTTGTAGGCTTAGATTATTTATTATAATCTCATTCACCATCTGTCATCTCTGGATATTTGCAGAGTATGAGTGGTTCTGCTTCTGACAGTTTTTTCTCTCTCTGGCTCCTTTGGTGGTGACTCCTATGCTAGTTCTGATTCCTATTTTCATGGCACTGTTCTATGGCTTATCACTCACAGTTGTAATCTCTGAAATCTGGAATGCTGATAGCCTGCTTTCTCTCTTGAGTCTCCTGTCCTTCCAGTTCTCAACCTCACTACTGCTTTTGTTCTTCAAGCTTACCTAGACTTCTGGTCTTTCAAGCCATCTACTGGGAATATTTCAGATCCTTCTAAAACCCACTGAAACATTCTTTTCTTTTTTGGTGATTTTTAAATCAAGATAAAATTTGTCTAACATAAAATTCACCATTTCAAAGTGTTTTTTAATATAGTCCCACTGTTATGCAGCTATCACCACTGTGTAATTCCAAAATATTTCTGTCACCCCCAAAAGAAACCCTGTATCTGTTAAAACTGAGTTTCAATTAGTGTTCCCTCCTTTCATTCTCTGGCACCTTCTGTGGATTTGCTTCTTTTGGACATTCCATATAAATGGAATCATACAATATTTGGCCTTTTGTGACTGGATCCTTTCTCTTAATTTCTTAGGGTTCATCGGTGTTATAGCGTGTATCAGTACTTCCTTTTATGGCTGCATTATATGATTTTGTGTACCACCTTTGTTTATCGAGTCATCAGTTGATGGGCATTTGTTTCTCTTTCTTGGCCATTGTAAATAATGCTGCTATTAATCCTTCCATTCCTCTTAGTTTTACATTTTCCCTCCCTGTTCGGAGACCTTCATTTCCCTTCCATAGCGCTCTATAGAATTCATTCTTTCTTTCTCTCTGTCTTTTCCTTTTGAAATGGGATCTTACTGCATTTTTCATGCTATTCTAGAACTCCTGGGCTCAAGTGGTTCTCCTGCCTCAGCTTCCTGAGTGCTGTGACTGTCTATGCATGCCACCATGCCCATCAGAATTCTCACTGTCTTGAGTCTGACTATCTGCCCCATACCTGGGCTATAAAGCCCTATAGGAGACTTTACAAACCTGTCAAATTGAATTGGTGGAGCTACAGGTTCCTCAAATTCTATATGCAAAACAATTTTTCCAAAACCCTTTCAAGTCCCTCTCTTGCTACCTTTAGTAGTTCTCTTTAATACTTCACTATTTTCTCAAGGTTTACTACTTTGTTCTTCATTCTTAGTGGAATGACTATCATTCTGCTTGGTGGGAATATATTTATTTCTTGTTCTTTTTTTTTTTAATATTTATTTATTTGCTTTAGTTGTACACAGTGCGTTTATTTGTATGTGGTACTGAGGATCGAACCCGGGCCGCGCACGCACTAGGCGAGCGCTTTACCGCTGAGCCACAACCCCAGCCCTTATTTCTTGTTCTTTATCTAGAAACTTAGAATATGTTCATGTCTTTTTCATTTTTCTTCCCATTGGAGTAATAAAAGTATACTTTTCCCTATGCAATTAAAAACCTTTTCCTCCTCAGCATTTTGCTTTAGCCATCTCTCTCCCTTCTCTGCCACCTCTTTATCTTAAATGAAGATGCTCAACTTTGTTTCTTAGTTAAACAAAAGCAAATAACTTCTCCTCTGATAAGGAAGCACAAATCTCTGCTGAGTACTTACCATGTGCTTGTAATACTTCTTGCCAAATTTTGTTGTTGTTTGTTTTTGTTTTGTTTTGCTTTTTGATACTGGGGATTGGACCCAGGGGCAGGTTACCACTGAACTACGTATGTGTGTTATCTTACCTTATTATGGCAACCTAATATGGTTTGATACCATCATAAAGTATCACACAGAAGAGGAAATTAAAGTTTGTTGAGGTTAAGGTCACCCAGGCCCACTTAAATGGCTATGTATGGCAGCAGGATTTGAACCTAAGCAGACTGAGCTGAGAACCCTGTATTTTAACCATGATATACTATTAACCTGTCTCTCTCTGCTGTTATGGGAAAAGGAATTTTAATTACTTTTGAATTATTTAATTTGCTGAATAAGTAATACCATCTATCTAGTAAAAAATATCAAAGGTAAAAAAGTGTGTATCCAGTGAAAATTAATCATATTCTAATCTCTTTGCTAGGGGAGTATACTGACCTAGTTTCTTGTGTGTCCTTACAGAAATTTCTAAGCATATGAAAGATTATATAGATTTGCACTCTTCTGTACAAATGATTCTTTCCATTCCAACAAAAATATTAATACTGTTTTACATTTTGTTTTTTTCTTAATATATTTTGAATGCTATTTGTTATTAATCATAAAGCTCTCCCCCTTTCCTTTTTTAATTTCTTTTTGGTGCTGGGAATTGAAACCAGGGCTGTGTACATGTTAGGTAAGCGCTCTACCACTGGGGGAGCTATACTCCAGCCCTGTCCAGATTTTTTATGGCTGAATTTTATTACATTATATGGATATGTTATAATTTATTTATCCAATTGCCTACTGATGGACACTTGAGATAGCAACTGATATTTTACCATAACTGCAGTGCATTGCTTCAGATGTGTCATGTAGCTTATGTGCAGATATGTATGATACATTTTAAAAAGTGAAATTGTCAGACTAGAGAGTTTGTTTTAAATTTTGACAGCTCTTGCTAAATTGCTGCCCACAGAAATGTTACCAATTTATATTCCCACCAACAATGTATAAAAATGCCTGTTTCCCCTTATCTACCGTCTCTAATACAGCATGTTATCAAACTTTTTGATCTTGGTTGTTTTCTAAAAACTGGTAATTTCCATTTCTTTTATTATGAGCAAGGTTGAATATATTTTCATGGATTTAAGACACATTTGTATATCCCTTTTTGGGAACTATCTGTGCATGTCTGTCACCCATTTTTTTAAAAATATTTTTTAGTTATCAATGGATCTTTTTATTTATTTATACGTGGTGCTCTACTACTGAGCCACAACTCAATGGGCACTTTTCCCCTACAGTATGATTGGGTTTTTTTTTTTTTTTTTTAAATATTTATTTATTTGCTTTAGTGGTACACAATGGGTTTATTTGTACGTGGTGCTGAGGATCGAACCCGGGCCGCGCACGTGCTAGGCGAGCGCTCTACCGCTGAGCCACAATCCCAGCCCCGTATGATTGGGTTTTTAAAATGCTTTCAGGGGCTGGGGCTATGGCTCAGCAGTAGAGCGCTCATCTCGCATGTGTGAGGCCGTGGGTTCGATCCTCAGCACCACATAAATAAAATAAAGGTATTGTGTTCACCTACAACTAAAAAACATATATTAAAAAAATAAAATGCTTTAAAAAATATATCCTTTCTTATGGTAGGATAATTAGTCCTTTGGGATTTGTTGCTAATATTATTTTCCCACATTGTTGTCTTTTGACTAAATAAATTGCTTTTTCTTTTATAAATATTTTATTTTTATCACTTGAATTTATCAATTTCTTTTTCCTATGGCTTTTGAGGTTTGTATCCTTTTTACAAAAACTTTTCACACTTTGAGATTACATTAAAAAACACCGTCTATTTTATCTTAGTTTTCTGATTTCACTTTTTATGTTTAAATCTTTATTCCATCTGTATTTAATTTGAGGATTTGTAATCCAATTTATTCCTTGGTTATCTAGGGCCCCTAATGTTATTTTTCAGATAATCACCCTCTGCCTTCACTTTGGCACTGATTAGAATATTATTTTAATCAAATACTTCATATTTATATCTGTTTCTTGACTCTGTATTATATTCTATTGATCAGCTTGACTATTCATATTTACTACTAGGCTTCCAGTTAATATATTATGTAATATATTTTAATGTCATATAAGGCAAATGTTCTCATTTTATTACTTTTTTAAAAAAAATTTTCCATTGTGTGTTGGTTGTTCCTTGTGAACTTAAGATTTTTTTCCTTGTAAGATATTTTATTTTGTAAATAACACACCATTTTAAAGACTTATCTCTGCCAGCATTTCTTTTCCTTTTTCTTTTTGCAGTGTTGGGGGTCAAACCGAGGGCCTTAAACGTGCTAGGCAAGTGCTTTACCACTGAGCTGCATCCCCAGCCCTGCCAGCATTTCTTACAGTGGGTTCTGTGGAACATTGGTTCTATGGAATGTCTCCTTTAAAGAGAATTTCATGGTCAAATCATTTTGGGAAATGCATCCTTTAGATGCATATTAATATATCAAAGCCTTTGGGGTATGAGTGTAGCTCATTGGTGGAGCATTTGCCTGGTATGTGTGAGACCTGGGATGGATCCCCAGCAATGCCCCCATCCCCAACGTAAGCTCTTAGAAGTTCAGCAATATCTTTACTACCTTTTCTAAGAATCCTTCCCTGACCTCCACAGTCCAGGTCAGGTGTTTTTTCTTGTTTGCTCCTGTGTGGTTTTGTCATAGCACTGGTGTCTGCTCTGTGGAATTGATCTGCTTGCCTGCTGATTGGATTTAGAGCTCCTTGAAAGCAGAGATTACTTCTCTCTTCCTCTCAGCATTAGGGCAATGGATTTAAATTATGCCCTTGAGATTCTTCATGAGTTTTCTAAAACATTTTTCTTAGCTTTTTATCCTTGGTGTCTCTCCTTCCTACCCCTTTCATTATCTGTCCCTTTTTTATTCAGAGCAGTTCCACTTTCAACTATTTTTAATATTTGACATTCATCTAAGATTTTGTTTAAAGAAAATGTTCTGTGTCTGAAAGAAAGAATGGAGGAGGGGGAAAAGACGATGGAAGGAAAAATGAAAGGAAGGAAGATAGGAGGGAGGGAGGGAGGGAGGGAGGGAGAGAGAGAGAGAGAGAGAGAGAGAGAGAGAGAGAGAGAGAGACACGGATATGCAAGATCAGTCCTGAGTCTCAGCACAATGCCCAAAAGAGCAGGCATGACTAACCCACCATACCAGTTTTACTCACCTTTTCTCCAACATACCACAGTTAAAAATAAAAAATGAAGTTACTTTCCATCACACTGCTTGCTTACCTTTCTTCTAGGAGGTACTTAATAAATTAATTTATGGGATCCAATGTGACTTGATAAAATGATCCTTTTTTTGGTTTTTATTGTTATCAGACAACCTCTGGGTCCTAAAGGTTGACTTTTTTGGTACAGCTTTTCTGTGAATTTATAAGCCAGAGGAAAATAAGAAAAAAATTTCAGTCTTTCTCTTTTTGATATATTAATGAAGCATTAATTTATCTCCTATCTTTAGCTAGGTTAACTTGTGGTTTTTACCAACACTTTTTTTTCAACAAAGTAATTTGTAAAATTATTTTCAACCTGATGTAATTTTTTTTTTTTTTTTCTTTTTCAGCTTGTGAAGCTTTGTATTGCCATGATTGATACTGGAAAAGCCTTTTGTGTTGCAAATAAACAGTTCATGAATGGGATTAGAGACCTAGCACAGTATTCTAGTAATGATGCTGTAGTTGAGGTTAGTATGGTTACATTTTAATGTGACATATGCAACAAAACATTACATAATTATATACCCATTTACCATATTAAAAATTACAGTGATATTTAAAATTAGAAGTCAAAAAGCTATGATCCTTTGATACTGTGTTATATAATCCTATTTTCTAAGCTAGCCCTTAAAGGTTGATTTGCTTTGTGCATATCTGGCATCTGTCTCCTCACCTAGCTTTGCAGTGTTTTGGCCATTTTACTAAGTTTGCTCACTCCTAGGTGAGATGAAGCATCTGCCAGAGGGCATGAGTGGGGACAGCAGAATCATGTTAGCTGCTTATAGGTGCAAGCAGAGAATGTAAACCCACAAATAGGACCTGACTCTATGTGTGGGGGCTGTATAGCTTCTTGTTAGCCAGCTCTCCAGGGTTAGCTTGGATCTCTCACAACACTGTACAGTGTTATATTTCTTTCATGATGAATAATAACTAATGAAGAAATGGGTGTAGGTTGATGATTATTTGATCCATAAATGCTTAAAGGGACAGTCTTGATACCCTCAAACAAGTTTACCTTTAGGGTTATTCATACCATTGATGGGGCAACTCCAATTCTTTGACTTTTTTAGGTTTTTATATGTTATTACATGCATACTTATGAGCTAGTGAGATTGTCCTTGGAAGTAAATGTTATTATTTACAGTGTAACTCAATCTTTCTGTCAGGAATGCTTAAAATTACAGTTTTTGTGACTATTTTTATGACTCTTAAATGACTTGATTTTCTTTTGGTTTCTTTCCCGTAGACAAGTTTGACCAAATTTTCTGACAGTCTTCAAGAAATGATAAATTTTCACACAGTAAGTGTCAGTAGTTGTTACTATGACCATGTTAATTATTTAGTACTTTTCTTGAGTTTGGCAGTGTTTTGTGAAACAAAGTTGAATTTGGTGACTGTGGGCAATAACTTTTTAATTGGGTGGATCTAAAATATTCAGTTTGTTTCTGTGTGGGTGAGGGAGAGAGAAAATATACATATTTTATTTCCCATTCTAATATGGGGAACTTATTATTAATGAAATATATCCCTGATTAAAGCTAATTTTTCCCCTTTAACTTCTGGCTTTGCTGGTTTTAAATTTAAGAAAAAAGAAGTCAAAACTCATTTCAAATTTTGCTGTTTCTCTTAAGATACTTCCAAATATGTCTTTTTTTATCTAATCAACTGCCAATATTAAAGAGTACTGTAATCTTTGAACTATTTATATGTGCATTTAAGATCTGAGGGCATTTATCCTTCAAGAGTAAAGGGTTATATTACATTTTGGATGTCATGAAATTGCTCTATAAACTTCGTAAAAATGGGTTATATATGTCATTATTTTTCAAAAAGCTTAATCAATATAGCTGTTATATAATAAATTTTGAAGCACTAAATAGCAGCTATCTATAGTAAGTGTATTAGTAACTATATAATCAATATATGTCAATAACTACATTAATTTTTTATTCTTAGTTTATTCAATCTTAAAAATTTTTTTTGGTCAACATATTAAGGATGAGGTTATATATTATTTTAATTGTAATCCAGATTTTAGCTGCACCCAAACCAACATGTATAAGTATCTGTTTGAGTGTCTGTTTTTAATTCTCCACTAAGGTGGAGTTACTGATCATATGATAATTCTGTGTTTAGCTATTTGAAGAACCATGAAATCGCCTTTTTTTTTTTTTTTTTTTTGGTTTTTGATTATGAAAGGAGCGAAATAGAAGTTCATTGTGGTTTTGATTTGCGTTTCCCTTATGGTATTATACTTGACAGTCTTTCTTGTGCTTATTTCTGTATCTTTTGCTATTATACATTGTTGTTTATTAAAGTACTTTTTCCATTTTTATTTATTTAAAAAAAATTTTTTTTTCAGTACTGGGGATTGAACCCAAGGATGTTCTACCATTGAGCTGCATCCCTAGCTATTTTTATTTTTTATTTTGAAACAGTGTTTTGTTAAATTGCCGAGGCTGGCCTGAAACTTGGGATCCTTCTGCTGCCTCACCCTCCTGGGCAGCTAAAATTACAGACCCTCAGTTCCTTGCCCCTCTCCTTTGTCTTTTTTTTTGGTTTGTTTTTAGCAATGGTGGGGATTGAACCAGTACCTCATATATGCTAGGCAAGCTCTCTTCCACTGTTCCATACTTCCAACTTCCTTTATCCATTTAAAAGTTTTTTTCTCTTGTTGTTGAGTTGTATTTGTGTAGTTCTTTATATTTCCTTATCTCCTGAATATTAAACCCTTACCAGTAAATAATATGCAAATAGTATCTCTTATTCTGTAGGTTTTTTTTTCTTTTTTTCTTTTTTTTTTTTTTTCTGTTCTGGGATTGAACCCAGAGACTTACACATGATAACTATGTGCTTTACCACTGAACTACCTGCCCAGCCTCTTTTTTACCACGCTTCCCACATTTTTTTTTTTTTTTTTTTTTTTTTGGTACCAGGGATTAAGCCCAGGGTGCTTAACCAATGAGACACATCCTCAGCCCGTTTTTTATTTTCTATTTTGAGACAGGGTCTCCTAAATTACTCAGGGCCTCACTAAGTTACTGGGGGCTGGCTTTGAACTTGGGATCCTCCTGCATCAGCCTCCTGAGCTGCTGGGATTACAGACGTGTACTGTTGCACCCAGCTCTTTCTCACTTTCTTGATAATGTACTTTGATATACAAACATTTTAAATTTTGATGAAGTGTAAAGTCCAGTTTTTCTGTTTTTAATTTTTTTGGCTTTTTTTTTTGTCATATATGGAAATTCATTTCCAAATTCAAGGTCATGAAGATTTTCTACTATCTTTTTAGAGTTTAGTGGTTTTATCTCTAATATTTTATACCAATTGTTCCACTTATTAGTTTTCTGTTTGCCTTTATTGATTTAGAGAACAATATTTAGTATCCTTTATTTCTCTTGAAATTAAATGATCTTTAGATTTAAATGTATAAGTTACTGATTTAACAATGGTGCATGCATGTAATTCCAGCTACTTGGGAGGCTGAGGCAGGAGGATGGAAAGTTTGCGGCCATTTATCCTGGGCAAGTGAGATAGTGAGAATGTAGCTCAGGGGTAGAACACTTGCCTAGCATGTGTGAGACTCTGGTTCAGTCCCAGTACCACTCAAAATCAAAATGTTATTAATTTTAAATTGACAGAATAGATTAAATGTTTTCTCCATAATATATGCCCAACCCCCCCACACATGCACTTGGCAGTTCTGAAGATTGAACCCATGGCCTCAGGCATGCTGGGCAAGCATCCCACCATTGACCTGAAAGTTGGAGTAGCTCACAGTTGTTTACAGAGGCTGTGTCAGAGCAGAAACAGGAAAAAAGTGGGTTTTCACTTTTTTCCTGCCTGTTAATTTGCCATCAGTTTCCACTGGCAGACATTAACTTCCCAGCTTGCAGGGTAGGGGTAGGGCTAGCAAATATGCCTTACAAGCCTCTGCCAGTTTAGAAGAGGAGACTGTGGAAGGGCAAGTGTGGAGATGAGAGCCAACAGGCAGCCAGCATACCAATCCTAAAGGCTGCAATTCTGAAAATTTTGTTGGCAGGATAATTATTATACAACTTATTTTTATCCTTAAGACATCTTTCTGTGGCTTTTCTTTTTTCCATATACTCAATATCCAAGTTTTCTCCAAATCCAGCTATCAGTAGTTTCTCTGTCACCCCTAAGTCTAAAATAATACTACCTCTTGTTTAGGCTTTTACCATAACCTCCCAGCTTGTGTCTTTGCTTTTCTTCTTGCCCTTCTGAAGTGAGTTCTAGAGACAGAAGCCAGAATGAGCTTTAAAATATATAAATGAATTCACAACACTGTCCTTCTCCTGTGGTTCCCCAGTACATTCAGAATAATATCTGACTCGGAGCCTACCAAACCCTATATGATCAGGTTCCTGCTCATAACTCTCTGATTTTATCTCTACTCTGTTCTTGGTCTGACCACTCTGGTTCTTGGCTGGTCTCCAAACATATAGAAGTAATTTTCATCTCAGGGCCTTTGCATTTGTTGCCACTCTGCACAGAATGTTCTTTCACATATATGTATGGCTGGTTTCCTCACGATATTCCTTATTCCACACTTTTTTTAGGTCACTACTTCTCAGACCTTCTAAACCCAATGGTCACTTTCTATCAGTTTACCCTGACTTTATAAACACACACATACACACAGAGACTTTATATACATGTTTATACACATATAAGTGTCAACATATGTGGTCTTAATATATGTATTTAATTTTTTTTATGAGTTCTATGACTGCAGATACTTTATTTTATATATATAAAATATATAAAAATTATATATATACATATACATGTATATATATATAATTTTTTTTTTTGTTTGGTGTGGAGGATTGAACCTAGGGCCTTGTGCATGTGAGGCAAGCACTCTACCAACTATCCCCAGCCCATATTCATTTCTTACTATCTAGAAGAGTACTTGGTTGATGGGATTTACTTGTGGCAGGATTAGTGAGACTGGAGTTATAAATTTATAAAAATTTCTAATGGTTTTCAACAGTCATGCAATTAGTAAAGATTTGTTAAACCAATAACAAAGCATAATAAATAGACAAGGACATTTAATCTTTTATTTTATTTTTTTAAACTATTCCTTTAGCTACAGAGACTGTAAAATCTCTGTTGACTGTAAAATTCACATTATTTAGAAAGGTAATTTGTACACTAAGGGCAGATCACTGCCTGCCTCTTGGTGAACTTCTGTGCTTACGTTTACACCTGAATGCATGGAGAACTGTGTCTGATGTTACACCAGGATGTCTAGTGCCTTTCTAAATTTATTCCTTTATTTCTATAACAGCATGTCAGAAATTTTCCTATGAATAGATGTAACAGTGAAGTTGTGAGCCATTGGTTTCCTTCTTCTTTTTCTTTTGTGATGCTAGGGATTGAACTCAGGGCTTTATGCAGGGGAGGCAGGCACTCTACCAGCTGACCTATATCCCTCTCCAGTTCTTTCCTTCTTAATTGCTATGCTGACTGTATTATGTGGTCTTTTGTTTTTTGTTAACCATTATGTTTAAATTTTCCCAGTATGAGCGACTTGTGTATTCTTGAACCAGAATTCTAATATGTGGATAAAAAAGCTTCTAAAAGCTTCTCTCCTCGTGTTAGCACTGTTATGCTTTACTTTAATTAGACTAGGGATAAGGACCACAGGTCTTGTTTAGGTTTATTTCCCCAGTACTTACACAATTCTCTTTTTGGGGGAGTCATTTATTTTTTTCTGAGCTTTACATTCCTCTGTAAAATAAAGGGGTGTTTGTAGTTTACTTTTTTTTTTTTTTTTAGTTGTAGGTGGACACAATATCTTTATTTTTTTATGTGGTGCTGAGGATCGAACCCAGGGCCTCAAACATGCACATATGTGAGATGAGCGCTCTACCACTGAGCCCCCTACCATTGAGCCCCAGCCCCAGCCCCTCTAGTTTATTTTTACTTTTTTTTAAAAAATATTTTTATTTATTTGCTTTAGTTGTACACAATGCGTTTTATTGAATGCATTTTATCTGTACGTGGTGCTGAGGATCGAATCCGGGTCGCCCACGCGCTAGGCGAGTGCTCTACCGCTGAGCCACAATCCCAGCCCTCTAGTTTATTTTTCATTATAAAAAATTCCAAAACTATTAAGCATTTTTGATTATTAAAGTGTTTAAATATAATCTTCAGTCTTTTATTAAATGTCGGGAAAACCTACTTATATAAAGTGCTTTATTTTTAGTAATAAAGTGCTTTATTGTAGCATACTGTACAATGGAATTATAATTATATAGCATTTCAGAATAAAGGAGACTTAAGAAAAAAGTGCTTGAACCTGCTTTATGTTCTGCAGTAGCTTTTAATTCTGGAGTTTTGGTGCATCAGTTCGTGTTAAAATTAAAGTTTGGATTTTCAAAGACGTCGTTTGTGAATGACTTTGTGAACTTAAATAAATGTATGAAAATAATAGAACTATCTGGGTTATTAGTCAAGGAAAGATCAAATATACGTTAGGGTTAGATAATAAAAGTCATTTAGTTTTTTAAATGACTGGATAATCTTGTGATTTATTTCCTCTGTAAAAATGGATAGAACTCTTCCTTATTCCCATTAGAATGAGAACTTCCTGGGATTGGTCTTTACTTCAAAATCTTTTTTTTTACATTTCATATTATACTTGTAGAACACATTTTTACATATCTCTGGTTGTTTACAAAGTATATTCACACCATTCGTGACTTCATACATGCACTTAGGGTAATGATATCCATCTCATTCTACCATCTTTTTTTTTTTTTCTTCACCCTTTTGCCCTCTCCCTTCCCTTCCCTCCCCATTGACTGTTCTAGTGTTCCTCTAATCCTCCTATGCTCCTCATCTCAACCCCATTGTGAATCGGCCTCCTTATATCAGAGAAAACATTTGGCATTGGCTTTTGGGGATTGGCTAACTTCACTTAGCTTTATATTCTCTAACTTCATCCATGTACCTGCGAATGCCATGATTTTATTCTCTCTTATTGCTGAGTAATACTCCATTGTATATATAAACCACATTTTCTTTATCCATTCATCTACTGAAGGGCATCTAGGTTGGTTCCACAGTTTAGCTATTGTGAATTGTGCTGCTATAAACATTGATGTGGCTGTGTCCCGGTAGTATGCTGTCTTGATGCCAACACACACTTTTCCAAGACAGGTCACTGTATGCTATATTCCACTAGACGTTAGAGTTGGTTTGAAAACTGATGTGTTTTCCTGGAACAAGAACAGTTTTTTTTGACCCCACTGATGATTCTTGGGTTATCATTTACTGCTGGTGTTAGGAACTTGCAGTATTTGTGTGATTATTATCTTTGCTAAATAAAACCTTAAAGTTGATTTTCTACATAAAGTCTGAAAATGTGTACTCCTGTTTGGTATTTTTTGTTTGTTAGTTTGTTGTTGTTAGATTTTCCATGCTAGAGATGTCCACTCATTCACTCAACTCATGGTTTTAGGTGATGAGAGACAGTAGTCTCAGTGCTTCCCAACCTCTCATCTCATGGTAGAGATTAAAACCGAAGGTTGAAACTGCAGGGGGGACATAAGGGTATCTGGGTGTTAGTGAAAATAGTTTTCATTAACTATGTTAAAATAAAGCACAGTGTCATGGAGGATTTTATATATATGTATATATATATATATATATATATACACACACACACACACACACATGTGTGTACATATAAATAATATACACATTATATACACTTACACATCTATACATACATACACATATATTTTTATATCTAGTATATGTAACACTCCTAAATATTAAAAAAATTATTGAAAAACTTGAACTTGCTTCCATAAATGTAACTTAAAAAACTAAAAAAGGAAGGAAAGAAGAAGGATCAGTCTCATGCATGAAATGGCTTCAAGCAATTTCTTATCAAAAGATTTTTAAAGTGTGGACTAGGGGCGTAGATCAGTGGTAGAATGTTTGCCTAATATGCTCAAGGCTCTGAGTTCAATCCCCAGAAGGAGATGCTAAGGCAGCAACCATATATACCTTGTTAGTAGGCAAAATGTGAAAAGTGGGCTGGGATTGTGGCTCAGAGGTAAAGTGCTTGCCTAGCACGTGCGCGGCCCGGGTTCGATCCTCAGCACCACGTAAGAATAAAGGCATTGTGTACAACTAAAACAAATAAATATATATTAAAAAATGTGAAAAGTAAGGACAAGAAATGATGACCAATTGTTTAAATAGTTTTGAATAATTTAAATGGGTTATACAGGGGATAGAAGTATGCTTTTTTCAAAGTGAAAATTATTAAGTTCAGAAAGAGAGGAAGTCATATAAACAGTATCAAAATATAATTTCAACAGCAGTAAACTTCCAAATAGTTACCACATGGTTTACAATTTTTAAAATCACTACAAAACTTACAAACATCACTATCTTTTTTTTTTTTAATCTTTAGTTTATTTTTTTATCTGGTGCTGAGGATCGAACCCAGTGCCTCACACATGGGAGGTGAACACTCTGCTTCTGAGCCACAACCCCAGCCCAACATTGCTATCTTGTGTATGACTGTCAACATCTTAATTACTCTGACTGTTTAACAACCAACCCTAAACAGTAACTGAAACAACCACCATCATTTATTTGGGCAGAACTTGGAGGAGGCAGCTTGCCTCTCTTCTAGCTGGTGTTGGCTAGGTGGCTTGTTTGTGTCTGAAGGAGCCAGTGTGTCTGATACCTCCACTGGGGAGACTGGAATGGCTGGAGTTGGCTAGGTTTCTTTACAGTTTTTGGAATCTCTTCATCCTCTAAGACATTTTTCTCTACTTTTGGCCCTTCTCCCCAGCAAGGTATCAGACTTCTTAACGTGTTGGCTGTCTTTATTTTTTGCATATACATTTTTATTGGAACACAGCTACATTAATTTGTTTTTGTATTATCCGTGGCTATTTGTGACTTTAAGGGCAGGATCAAATAGTTGTGATAGAGACCACACGGCCCATAAGCCTAACTTATTACCATCTAGACCTTTAGAGAAGAAGTATGCTGCCTTCTATTCCTCAGGACTACATTATTTTTGCCCACTCCCAGGGACTGTATTTGCCATGATATCCACTAAAGAGAATACCCTTTCCACTTTAGAAAAAGTGAATTTAGTGATACAGCTGCCATTCTTGAATTTGTCTCAGCAAAGTGGTGGTAGGTGAACCAGTTGCAATCTGGCCAAATAAAAATCTGAACCTTTGGGAATTAAGAACCAGGAATCCATCATTTTTAAACCTCCTAGGTCATTCTAGTGTGCAGGTCAGTTTGATAAACAGTGTGTTGGCTTCAGTAAACAAGATATCTGTTGATCCGGGTAAATGAAGATTCTTGATTATGCATTTCTAATAAAGCACCAGGTGATGTGGATGATGCTTATGCATACCTGGAGAGCTTTAAAAATGCTCATTCCTCGGGGCTGGGGTTGTGGCTCAGCGGCAGAGCGCTCGCCTTGCACGTGCGCAGCTCGAGTTCGATCCTCAGCACCACGTAAACATAACATTGCATTGTGTACAACTAAAGTAAATAAATAAATATTAAAAAAATGCTCATTCCTCATTCTCACCAGTGTTTCTAATAATCTTAACATCCAGATATTTAAAAAATACCCAGGTTATTCCAGTGTCCAACCAATTTGAGAACCTGGGGTAGAACAGTTTGTCTCAATCTTTGCATAACCGTTATCACCTAGAAGACTTATTAAAAACAGAGGGATCTTACCTTTCTTCCACAAGCTTGGGTGTTTGTGTTTTCTGTTGATTTTCTATGTGATTTCAATACTTGTCTAAGCCAAGAGAGAAACCATTGGAGAAACCATTGCCCTAGAAGGGAGGAAAGAAGTGTTTCAAGAAACAGATTAGTACAGAGGCTGTAGAAGAAGTAGAGCAAATAATGAGCATTTGTTTACTTATTGGAACCTATTCCTGATAATAATAAAGAAGATTTATTTTAGGTCTCTTTATTATAGGCCTAATGAGATTAACCAAAAGTTTCAATGGATTCATAGGGTCAAAAGCCACAGCCCTGCTTTCTGCAGTTTCTGGAAGAGACAGGAATGATTGCCATGTAGAATCATCAGAAGAGAGGGCTGTAGAAGCTAAATAATATTTAAATGAATCACAAAGACTTTAAACTACAAAATTTATTCCTAGGGCCAATGGCACCTAAGAACTGGAAACAAGGCTGATGCTAACTATGAATATGTAACCTGTTTTTATAGTAAACTTCCTGGAATGGATGGTCTGTCATCTGTGAAGTACATCTCAGCTTTCATCCTTTCCTGAATACAGCAGAGATAATATTGCTTTAACTGTGTCCGAACATGAATGGGGAGTAACCTGAGTATGAGCTGTTAGTTTTAAACAGTTATGTATTATTCTATGCACTTTAGTAAGGTTTTATATAATTAGCAGATGGGTCAAATGACATTTTGTTGATTATTTGTCATGCATTTGTTTCTAGGAGTAATACTGTTAATTTCCAGAAGCAGAATGGGACATTAGCTTTTCTGTTGGTGGTTTTTATAGATGTTTACTTTTAGCATATGAAAAGAAATGCTGTGAATTCTCTCTTAGCAAGGTATAGATTGGTTAATGACTTAGGAATTGAGAACACCAGCAGACTGAGTTAGCTGTTAGGTAGTGGGATGCCTTGAAATTGGCAAATAGGAGACAGAGCTTTTACTTAGTTGCCTTTGTGTTAGCACCATACTCCCCCCTCCCCCCAATGGAGATATTGAAAAAAAAAATATATATATATGGGCTAAAATAGAGCTTGGTGGCACATGCCTGTAGTTCCAGCTGCTTGGGAGACTGAGGCAGGAGTCTAGGAGTTTGAGACCAGCTTGGGCAACAGATCTAGACTCCATCTGGGGAAAAAAAAGAAAGGAAATATATAGGTTAGATTATTGATGATTTTTTTCTCACTCAAAGGTATATAAAATTTGATTTTGGTAACCCTGTGTTTTGGAGGATGTAGATGATAATGTTCCTAAGATTTTAATACAGCGATAATAAAACACAGAAAAGTGCTTTTTTTTTCATTTTGGAATATATTGATTGTTTTTACAGCTTTATTGAGGAATAAATTACAAATTCATAAAGTAACAGTTTGATAAGTTTTGACATCTGTATACCTCCATGATGTATACAATCAACATGATTAATGAATGTAACAATCATGCCCCAAAGTTTTCGTTTACCACTTTGTAGTTCTTCTCTCTTGTTTTTTACCTCCTCATTTCTTGTCAATCACTTGTCTGCTTTCTATCAAATATTGATTAATTTGCATTTTCTGCAATTGTGTGTAAATGGCAATTGCTTTGGTATCTTTCACTCAATGTAACAATTTTGAGACTCAGTCATTGTGTGTATCAATACTAGATCCTTTTTTAATATTGTCTTTTTAGTTATACATGATAGTAGAGTGTGTTTTGACATGTTATATATACATGAAGTATAACTTCCCATTCTTGTGGTTGTACATGATGTGGTGTTTCACTGGTGGTATGTTCATATATGAGCATAGGGAAGTTATGTCTAATTCATTCTACTGTCTTTGCTATTTCCATCCCCCCTTCCTTCCTTTTACTCCCCTTTGTCTAATTCAGTGAACTTCTGTCCCCCACTTATTGTGTGTTAGCATCTGCATATCAGAGAGATTGTTAGGTCTTTGGTTTTTTGGGATTGGTTTATTTCACTTAGCATAATAATCTCCAGTTCCATCCATTTACCAGCAAATGCCATAATTTCATTCCTCTTTATGGCTGAGTAATATTCCACTGTGTATAGATCCTTTTTATTTTGCTTAACTATTGCATTGTATAGGTAGATCAATTTGCTTTTTCATTCATATGTTGGTGAATATATTAGTTATCTATTGTTGTGTAACAGATCAACTCAAAACTCATTGATTTAGGGCTGGGGTTGTGGCTCAGTGGTAGAGCGCTCGCCTAGCATGTGCGTGGCCCGGGTTCGATCCTCAGCACCACATACAAATAAAGGCATTGTGTACAACTAAAAAAAATAAATGATAAATAAATATTAAAAAAAAGCCTCATTGATTTAGACAATAAACATTTATTCTCATAGTTTCTGGGCAAGGAATTTGGGCGAGGTTTAGGGGGCCCTGGCTCTGGGTCTTTTGTGAGATTTCTGTCAAGATGTTGGCTGGGGCTGCAGTCATAGTCTACACTGGAACTGGGAGGATCCAATTCCAAGATATTTCACTCATATAGCTCTTGGCCAGATGCCTCAGTTCCTTATCAACGCCATGTTTTCAGGGCTGCTTGAGTGTTCTCACAAGATGGAAGCTGGTTACTTTCCAAATGGATGACCCAAGAACAAGCATAAAGAGGGAACGTCAATGCGCTTTATGACCAGGTCTCACAAGCCACACGTCACTTCCAATATTACTGTTTGCTGGAAGTAAGTCACTACGTCCAGCCCACACTCAAGGAGAGAAATAGCATCTGCTTTGGAAGGAAAGAGTGTCAAAGAATGTGTCAACATGCCAGGAACAGTGTCATGCACCTGTAGTCCCAGCTACTCAGGTGGTTGAGGTGGGTGTATTGCATGAATCCAGGAATTTGTGGCCAAGCTGGGCAACAGATTGAGACCCCAGACTTAAAGAAAAAAAAAAAAATTGTGGACATATTTTAGAGTCATGTCAACACGATGGATATGTGAATTGTTTCCAGTGTTTGTTTGTTTGTTTTTAACCCCCCAGTGCTGAGTATTAAACCCGGGGCTCTGTGCATGCTAGGCAAGTGCTGTACCACTGAACCCCTACCATTCTCCAGCCATTTCCAGGTTTTTGCTGTTACTGGTAAAGTTACTTACAAGAGTATATGTAAAAATCTGTAGACATTTATTTCTTTGTGTAAACAGGTAGGGGTAGAATGACTAGTTGTAACATAAAGTTATGTGTGAATATTTACAACTTGTACACATAACATAGATTTTATGAAAGAAAATTATAAAACATTGCTGAGAGAAAAGAATTTAATTTCCTTTATAAGTGTTTACCATAATATTTTGTATACTAAATTTTTCAGAAATTTTATCTTTAAAGAAATTAAAGGGGCTGGGATTGTGGCTCAGCGGTAGAGCGCTCGCCTAGCACGTGCGTGGCCTGGGTTCAATCCTCAGCACCACGTAAAAATAAAGGCATTGTGTACAACTAAAGCAAATAAATAAATATTAAAAAAAATTAAAGAAAACTTCAGAACTTCGAAAATTGTTTCCAAAGTTGATTGTACCACTTGATACCATCAGTGTATGAGAGGGTTCTAGTTGTTCCATGTGCTCATTAGCACATTGTATGGTTGCTTTAAAAAATGATTATGGTTTAATTTTGCATTTTCTTAATAACTAATGATGAACATTTATCTGCTTTTCATAGATCTTCTTTTGCCCATTTAAAAATGAGTTATTTTATTATTGAGTTGCAAGAGTTTTTCCTATACTGTATCCCAGACCTACCTTTTGTTAAATATGTGTTACAGATATTCTCCCAGGCTTTGGCTTGCCTTTTTCATTTTGTAGCATATCTTTTTTTTTTTAATATTTATTTATTTGCTTTAGTTGTACACAATGCGTTTATTTGTATGTGGTGCTGAGGATCGAACCCGGGCCGCGCACGTGCTAGGCGAGCACTCTGCCGCTGAGCCACAATCCCAGCCCTGTAGCATATCTTTTGAAGCACAAAGTTTTTTAGCTTTGGTAAACTCAAATTATTTTTGTTTTCTTCCATGATTTTCATTTGTGTTAAGTGTTTGCCTAACCCCAAATCACTAAGATTTTGTTTGATGCTTTCTTTTAGAAGTTTAGGTCTATGATCCATTGGGAGAAAAGTTTTGTGTATGTCCCATGGAAAGTGTTGAGATTCTTACCCCTCCTCTCATATGGCCCTCTAGTTGTTTATTCCAGCAGCATTTGCTCAATAAATTATCTTCTCCATATTGGTACTTTTTATTAAAAAAAAAAAAGTTGACTGCATGTGTGGGTCATTTCTGGACTCTATTCTGTTTCACTGATCTTTTTGCTATCTTTATACCAATACTATACTGCCTTGATTACTATAACTTTCATATTAAGTCTTGAAATAAGGTAGTATGGATATTCCAACTTTTTTTCTCTTTTTCAAAGATGTTTTGGCCATTCTAGGTCTGGGATTCCATTGAATCTATAGGTCAATTTAGTGAGAGTCAATATGTTACTAATATTGAGTCTTCTAATTCATGAAAACAATATATTTATTTGCTATCTTTAATTTCTGAGTATGTTTTATAGTAGTTACCCTGTAAGACTTGCATGTTTTTGTCAAAATTGTCCCTAAGCTTTTCCTGTGTTTTTTTTTTTTTTTTTTTTTTCTCTCCTTTTTTTGTGGTACCAGGGATTGAACTCAGGGGCACTTGACCACTGGGTCACACCAGCCCTTTTTTGTATTTTATTTAGAGACAGGGTCTTACTGAGTTGCTAAGTGCCTTGCCATTGCTGAGGCTGGCTTTGAACTTGCAATCCTCCTGCCTCAGCCTCCCAAAGTGCTGGGATTACAGGCATGCGCCACCGCGCCCGGCTTTTTTTTTTTTTTTGCTGCTATTGTCAGTAGTATTTTTTAAATCCAATTTTCAAATGGTCATTGCTAGTATATAGAGATTCAGCCCATTTTTGTACATTAACTTGTTTCTGCAACTTTGCTAAACTAACTAGTAGTATATTTTTGGTAGATGCCATTATATTTTGCATATAATTGATCATATCTGTGGGCAAAGATAGTTTTATATTCTTCCTTTCTAGCTTGTATGCTTTTATTTCTTGATTGATTGCATTGCTAGAATTTCTAGTGCAACGTTTGATAGAAGAGTAGACATTTTGCCTTATTCTGCCTTATTCCTGATTTTAGGATGTAAATACCCTTCTGCTGTTAAAACCATGTTTGCTATTGATTTTTCCGTACATATCTTTACTTGGATTAGGGAAGTCACCTTATATTCCTAGATCCCTGAGAGTTTGTTTTTTTTTTTTTAAGTCAGGAAGGGATATTGAAGTTTTTGTCATGCTTTTCGGTATTACATAGTTTCTTTTTTAGTCTGTTAATTTGGTGAATTATATTGATTGATTTTTGAATGTTAAATCAATATTGCATTCCTGGGATAAATCCCAATTGGTCATGATATATTGTACTTTTTATATATTACTGATATATCATTATCATATATTATTACGAATTTTGGTGTCTGTGTTCATGAGGGATAGTGGTTTGTAGCTTTCGTTTCTTATAGAGTCTTTGGTTTTGCTCCTCATAAGAATAGATTTTTCTGATGGAATTTTTTTGAAGAGTTTGTGTAGCATTTTTATTCTCTTTTCGTTAAATGTTTGGTAATTTTCAGCAGTGAAGATATCTTTGTGCAGTTTTTTTTTAAAATAGGGATCTTTCTTTCCTTCTTTCCTTCTTTCTTTCCTTCCTCCTCCCTCCCTCCCCCTCCCTCCCTCCCTCCCTCTCTTCCTTCCTTCCTTTTTTCAGCTGGGTGTATGTGTAACTTTTTCCCCATGGGTACTTTTTAGTTAGAAGTTGGATCCGTTTTACAATGAGCATTTACATTATGTTTTATTTGCTGTATCACACATCTATCCATTTATCCACCCTTCTATCCAGGCAACAATCTACTTGTAATTGATGTAGTTTAAAATAACTTATAGACAGTGCTAGTGCTATACTTTACTCTTAAATTTCTATTCATAATGTGAGTTTTATTTTTATATTTCTTAAAGTCAAATTAAAATAAAATTAAATGTAAAAATCTTAAGTGTACCATTCAATGAATTTTGACAAATGCATGCACTTTTGTAACTCATCCTTTTAAAGATATAACTCATTACCATTATCCAAATTTCTCCCCGTACCTCTTATTGGAGAGTCCCAACCTATACCCCCAAATCTAAGTACTAATCTGATTGTCTTCCAAAAAGTAGTTTTG
This sequence comes from Tamias sibiricus, assembly GCA_025594165.1. Classification (NCBI taxonomy): domain Eukaryota; kingdom Metazoa; phylum Chordata; class Mammalia; order Rodentia; family Sciuridae; genus Tamias; species Tamias sibiricus. Next base: position 74,469,538 of record CM046668.1, read on the forward strand.
CTTTTCCTAGAACTTCATGTGTGACTTCTTTCACTTGGAATAAAATTTTGAGATAAATTTTGTTATTGCCTTGTGTCAGTAGTTCACTCTTCCTAATGCTTTATAGTATAACTTAATTTCATTGAAGTCAGTCAGCATGTTCCATGTGATGCCGTACGCTTAGTTTACGCCGTACTAGATGGTTGATTTTCATAAATGTTTCATGAATGATTTTCATGAGTGTTTCTTGAGAAGCATGGGCATTGTCTTTTGTTGGTTTTATATTTCTTTTATGTTTCTTTTCAATTAACCTAGTTATTCATATTATTATTTCTTAACGGACTTAGAAAAATCTGTTTTAATATTTATGCTCTTGTTCTTCATCTTTTACAGTTATTTTAAATTTAAATGGAAAAAAGTGGATTTCTTGCAATATAACTTTATGGCTCTAACAAGTACTTGTGTTTGGGTCGCCATACCACAATCAAGGCACAACAGCCCATCAACCCCCAGAATGCCTTCATATTACCCTTCCTCACCTGTATCAGTCAACCCTTCCCCTCACCTTTTGCTACTGGAAATTGATGATTTGTTTTTCATTCCTACAGTTTTGTCTTTTCTTTTTTAATTTTTAAAAAATATTTATTTATTTATTTTAGTTGTACACAATGCCTTTATTTATTTCTACGTGGTGCTGAGGATCGAATCCAGGCCGCGCACGTGCTAGGCGAGCGCTCTACCTCTGAGCCACAATCCCAGCCCCTTATTTTTAAATTTTTATTCTAAGTTGTTATATATTATGACAGCAGAATGCATTACATTTCATATTACACATATAGAGCACTTTTTTACGTATCTCTGGTTGTATACAAAGTATATTCACATCATTTATGTCTTCATACATGCACTTAGGGTAATGATGCCATCTCATTCCACCATCTTTTTTTCACCTCCTTGCCCCCTCCCTTTCCGTCCTGCCCCAGTATCCTTTCTAGAGTTCATCTATTCCTCCTATGCTCCCTGTCCCAACCCAACTATGAATCAGCCTCCTTATATCAGAGAAAACATTCAGCATTTGGATTTTTGGGATTGGCTAACTTCACTTAGCATTATATTATCCAACTTCATCCATTTACCTGCAGATGCCATTATTTTATTCTCTTTTATTGCTGAATAATATTCCATTGTGTATATATACCACATTTTCTTTATCCATTCATCTACTGAAGGGCATCTAGGTGTTTCCACAGTTTAGAATATATAAAGAACTAAAAAATCTTAACACCAAAAAATAAATAACCCAGTCAATAAATGGGCCAAGGAACTGAACAAACAATTCTTAGAAGGTGATATATGTGAAAAAATGTTCAACATTTCTGGCAATTAGAGAAATGCAAATCAGAACTCCAGTCAGAATGGCAGCTGTTAAGAATACAAACAATAATAAGTGTTGACTAGGAGGTGGGAAAAAAAGGCACACTCATACATTGCTGGTGGGACTGCAAAATGGTGCAGCTAATATGGAAAGCAGTATGGAGATTCCTTGGAAAACTGGGAATGGAACCACCTTATGACCCAGCTATCCCACTCCTTGGTCTATACCCAAAGGACTTAAAAACAGCATACTACAGGGACACAGCCACATCAGTGTTTATTGCAGCACAGTTTTGTCTTTTCTTAAATGCCATATAAATCATACAGTTTGGCCAGGCACAGTGACACACACCTGTAATCCCAGTGGCTCTGGAGGCTGAGACAGGAGGACTGTAAGTTCAAAGCCAGCCTCAGCAAAAGTGAGGCACTAAGCAACTCAGTGAGGACCCCCCCCCCACACACCAAAAAATCATAGTTTTTATTTTACCTAGCAAGATGCATTGTGATTCATCTATGTTGTATGCATTAATAGTTGTTCCTTTTTGTTGCTGAGTAGAAATCCATTGTATGAACGTAACATAGTTTGTCTCTCCATTCTATGGTTGAAGGACACTGGATTGCTTCCATTTTTTTTGGAATGGAACTGCCCTAAATTTTGTGTATAGGTGTTTATTAAACCTAAGTTTTTATTTCTTTAGGAGTGGTATTGCTATGTTTTATGTAAGTGCATAACTTTATGCAGTGTGGAAGGTTTTAATTATCGATCTATTTCTTTAACTCTGCTAATGTTATCAGTTTCTTCTTGCATTAGCTTTGGTAGTTTTGTCTTTAAAGGATGTGTCCATTTTATCTGTTCAATTAATAGACTTACAATTGCTCCCCATCCCCATAGGTTATCTTTTAATATCTATACAACCTTCTGTGAAGTAACCTCTATCCTTAGTATTTGAAGTATTTGTCCTTGTCTTTCTTTTCTGATCACTTTGGCTAGAGATTTATCAGTTTTATAATTTCAAAGAACCAACTTTTGGTTTTACTGACTTTTCTATATTATTTTCTGTTTTCTAGCTAGGTGACATCTGCTTGAATACTTAACTACTTCCTTTCTTCTGCTGACTTTGGGTTTAATATAACAGAAAAAATAAATAGAAATAAATGACAGATTTTGCAACCCTGTGCTAAGTCCAGATTCAGAGAGAATGAATTGTGGTGCTATTTTTAATTAGTGGAAGGATACAAAAATTTTTGTTGTTCTGAATATTAATTTTTTCTTTCTATTCATTATCTTACTCCTTTTCAAATTCTGAATGAAATAATTCTGTAAATTGTAAAAGTACTTGGAATTCCAGTGACAAGTCCTGTGAAATTTACCATGTTCAGAGCTATCACTGTTAAAAGCATGGAACATCATTCAAGTGGGTTAAAATATTGTCCTTAGGAATAAAATTTATTCTTGGCTCTAATCTTAGTGATTCATATACATTCATATACATATATGACATTATCATTTGAGGGTAAATGGATGGAACTGGTGAACATCATGCTAAGTGAAATAAGCCAGACTCAGAAAGTTAAGGGTTAAATGTTTTCTGTCATGTGGAGAGGGGGAAAAAAAAAGAAAAGAAATTTATATAAAAAAAAAAAGAGGAGTGGATCTCACAAAAATAGAAGGAAGACCAAAAGAGTAGAGGGAGGGGTTTGAGAGGGAGGAAGAAAGGGAGGGTATGGGGAAGTACTGAGGAGTAAAAGCTACCAAATTATGCTGTGTCCATGTATGAATATACCACCAAGTTTTATATATATGTGTATATATAAAATATTTTTGTAATAGATACACACACACATATATATATGATTATACATATATATAGCTTTCCATTTACAATTATAGCACATTACTTAAAATGATAACAGAAGAGTGATCAAAAGAGCAAGTGCTTCAGGGGAGGGGAGATGAGAGGGAAAGGGAAGATGCTAGGGAATGAGATTGATCAAATTGTTATGTACATGTACAAATATGGCATTATTATGTATAATTACAAAGCACCCATAAAAATAAGTGAACGATTTTTAAAAAATGACATTTACATCACCACGCCTTTCTAAAAGTAATCTCTAATTAAGGTATCAGGCAGTTCTGCAGTCGTTTTCTTATGAGGTGCTTCCATATATTAGTGTAAGAAATATCAGCAGTGGAAGATATAGAATGTGTGTTCTTTTTTTAGGTTGTCTTCCAAAGCCTGCATTAGAATTAAGGAAACAGGCCACTTTACTATTTGAACATTCTCTTTCAGTGTTAAAGAAGATTTATTTTCCTCTGTAAATAGAAGCAAGTTTATTTTTGGGAATGAAATTAGCTTAAAATTGGTCTGAACTTATTTTTTAAATGGTTTTTTCTTTTGTTGTCTTTAATAAGAAGAAATATGGGAGCTGTTAGATTTGGAATATTGATGTCATTTTTGTAGAAGTATAAGAAAATTATTTTCTTTGATGTTTCTAATCACTCAATATTATATTTTATCTTTTAGATCCTCTTTGACCAAACTCAGAGATCAATTAAAGCACAACTTCAGAACTTTGTTAAAGAGTAAGTCAGTTGCAGTGAAGAGGAAAGAAAAGTAACCAGTTAATGATCACATCTGGGGATTGGTATCTTGAAAGAAATTATGGACAATGAAGTACTGAAAATATTGAGTTTTTTGTTTGTTTGCTTTGTGTAATGTATATGGCATTTTTTCCCCTGAGTTAATATAAGGGAATTAGATATCATGTCTTTCAATGAATCATTTATATCATGAATATGTGTTCAGAATACATAGCTAAGGCTGTTATGGGTGTAAATAAAAAATATAGTGGCCTTTATATGTATCTACCTATAAAAATATGTTTATATGTGTAGACACATACATATATACATATATATATTAAACTCAAATGTGGTTAAAATACTACTAATTAACTGTGAGAAAACTAAGTTATCTCTTGCCTCTATGGTATTTTATTTGAAGAGAAAATTAATACAATATGTGAGAATGAGTTGTGGAAGCACATACTTTCTGTTCCATGACCCTTTAAGTCAGTTATCACATTTTGTATGTGAAATAAAATTGAACAAAAGTTTTAAAAAGTCTTCCCATGTTAGAGCAGTTTCCCTTTTTTGACGTTAATAATATAGTTTTTCTCTCTTAATTTCTGAGACCATATAAAGTTATAGGTAAAGTAGATTATGGTACTACAGTCAGAATAAATTATAGAGAATATAAGATGTGAATAATACCAGAATAGTGTTATAATTTATCCTGGAGATGATATCTCACAGATTCTTTATAAATAACTTCATAATAGACTAATACTCAGAATGTCCTCATAGAATGTATACATAAAAATTTATGGCATCTTTTAAAGGGTAGAAAGTCTCTTTTAGATATATTTTATTATAATTAAGAAATCTTTCATCTGCAAGATATTTTATCTAGTTCCCTAATAGTGAAAGTGAAGAGATGTTATATTAGGTAACTAAAATCATTATCAAATCAAGGATTTCACATTTCAGAATATTGAAAGGGATATGGTTGGCTGTCATTGCTATAATTCTTTTAGAAGTTGGTGTGTGTGTATGTAGTGGGCACTTATTTGTGCCTTTCACCTGATACTTCCCTCTAGAAGTAAAATGAAGGTGTGTCTAAAAACAAAATGACAGCCCCCCCGCCAAGAAAAAAACCTTCAAATTTCCAGGATTAATCACAGAGACTAATGAATTGTAAGCTTTGGGAAGGACTTTTGAATCTGCATTTTATACAAGTGCCCTATGGTGGTTCTTATGTATGATACTGTTTAAAAATTATTTGATAAAATCATGTCACATGCCTATGAATTTGTTTTCAGAAAAAAATTAACTGTTTTTGTTATGTTAATTTGATATTATACATTTTCACCTCAAGTTATATAGATTTCTACAAGTAAATGTTACCTTGCAGTATCAGGACTTATATATACAGGTAGAGCATCTCTAATCTAAAGTCTGAAATGCTCCAAATCTGAAATCTGAAACTTTTTGAATACCAGGGTTTGGATTTTTGGATTAGGGATGCCTAAAGTCTACATGAATATTCCCCAATCCAGGAAACTATGAAATCTGAAACTCTTCTGGTCATAGGCATACTTCTGAAAAGGACGCTCAGCCCATAAGTGGGAAATAATATACATTGTGGTTGGAAGAGCAAATGAATATCAGTGCACAATTAAATAAATAAGTGGAGGAACATAAGAATTAAATTCAAAAGCTATTTTGTCAAAGTTTTTGATTAAGAAAGTTTCATAAAAGCTTCACTGTTTTTATTTTTTAGAGATCTTAGAAAATTCAAAGATGCCAAGAAGCAGTTTGAAAAAGTCAGTGAAGAGAAAGAAAATGCATTAGTAAAAAATGCCCAAGTACAAAGAAACAAGCAGCATGAAGTTGAGGAAGCCACAAACATTCTTACAGCAACAAGAAAGTGTTTTCGACACATAGCCTTGACTATGTGCTGCAGGTATCTATTTTATTATATGTTTTCAGTTTTACTAAACAGGGTGTTGTGTTTGATTGGACTAAAAAGAATAAATAGCACTTTTTCATTGAGTTTAGAATTAAAATGTCATCTTTTGTGAAAAAACGTCACCTATCTATAAATATTTTTGTGTGTACTTACACATGTGTGAGTGGACATGTATGTCTTTGGTTCTGATTTCTTCTTTTAACTTAATTATAACTTCCTCCATTTTGAAATGTTTTTAAAAAGCATTTTAAATTGCCATATGTATTTTAGTCTATGGAATAGATAGGTCAATTTAATTAATAGGTTACAACCAGACTTTTACAATATTGCCATTTTTTTCCTGGCAATGTGAAAATATAATTCTTATTAATTATATGTTGGCATCTTTATGTATATATCTTTTGCCACATTTCTGATTATTTCTATAGAGTAGATTCTTACAGGTATTAAGGCTCACTGTATTGCTAAAAGAAAAATATTTCTAGAAGTAGTGTTCTCATATTTTTGCATTAGATGCTATTTTTAAAAAAATTAGAGATCTGGGGCCAGGGTTGTAGCTCCATGATAGAGCTCTTGAATAGCATGCTTGAGGCCCTGGGTTTGACCCCTAGCTCCACAAAAACCATAACAACAAAACAAACAAAAAAAACTAGATCTCCATATTTAGTACATTCCTTGTGATCTTTTATCTAATGTATAATTGGAACTAATTTGAATGTGATAGGTCTCCAAAGGAATTCAAGACACACAAAAAACAAAGGCATAAGATATTAATTCACATGTACATTATGTTGGTACATCGTGGAGTTTAAAACTCAAAAGCTTAGGGAATTCCCTTGTCTAGATCTCCTTTTACGAAACAGTGGTGTCTTCAGAGATTGTTGATTTCAAGATGATTACAGGGTATTTCTTAAAAAAATATCTAACTATATATAGAAACTTGGCAAAACAGTAGAAACTGAACTTTAAGATTTGTTTTCAGGTTAAATTCCTTTTCTGTAGGTGGGAAGTTAAATTTTTAAAAATGCACTGTACTCTGTTTGTGGGTGAAAGACTTCTACAGGATAGAGTCATCTGTGTTTGCTCTCTCCTGTGTCTTACCTCACTCTCATACCCTTTCCTGCCATAGTGTGAGTCTTCCACCTCTGACTCTTCTCTGAAGTGGCTTATACAAAGGTCTTATTCCTTAGGCATATTTTAATTTTTATCCTACTTGGCTATTCTGTGTCATTGAGCTGGTAGACCACATCCTCCTTCTTGAAACATATTTTTGTCTTGATTTACTTGAAACCCCTTTTAGGTTCTCCTCATAACTTCTGTTTCTTTTCAATTTCAATTTCTCTCTGATCCCTCACTCCTTTGTCTGTAATTCTGTCTCCTTTTTTGGGGTTTCATCTTTGGTCTGCTCTATTCTTTTCTTACTTTATTATTCTCTGACATTCTCATCATGTCCCTTGCTTGAATTGCTCTACCTGTACATGGAAGAAAAAAATCTATTTTTTTTACAGAACTGCCCCATTCTCCAAAACTGAAATCTGTCATCTTCTAAAAGTGCTGTCACTTACCCTCTTAGAAGTTCAAAATGGGAGAATCATACTAGCTATTTTTTATTCTAAACTACCATATCTAGCTACAAACTATCTTGGAAACTCCTTTCATTTATCTCTTCAATTGGTTTTTCTTATCTTTGCTGTTTTGTATATGGTACATTGGGATATTCTTGTGCAGTTAGCCTTCCTAACACTGATTCCCTCTCTGTCTTATGGTCAGGGTTATGCAGATTTCTCTAGGAAGAATGAATCATTCTAGCCTCTATTACATTCAATTATTTGCTCATTTACTGTAAAGATGTATTTACATGTCTTCTTTTTTTTAATATTTATTTATTTGCTTTAGTTGTACACAATGCAATGCATTTATGTTTACGTGGTGCTGATGATCGAACCCGGGCTGCGCACATGCTAGGTGAACGCTCTACCACTGAGCCACAAACCCAGCCCCTTTACATGTCTTTTCTATTCCTAGATTGTATCCCTAATTTCTAGTCCAGTGGTTAAAAATAGATAGGTAATAAATTTTTTTTTGAGAGAGCAAAATACTTAATGCTATGAATTTTTATATGTAAGGGGAGTTTAGCTAAAGTATTCAATACTTTCAAACTTATACCTTATAAATTATCCATTTCCTTTGGTGTTCAAACCTCTTTCCCTCTCAGAAAAATATTTGATTTTTCAGATTAGAACTGTTGTTTCATTCTATTTTGTGACTAAAGTGTCTATTTTAGAGAATATTAATAAATATCCAAAGGTATAAAGTTTATCATGCTTTAATGTCTCTGTTTGAATTTACTGTTTTTTCAAGAATGCAAATGCTGCTTTTTGTTTCCAAATAGGAAAAAAAAAAAGATATAAAACAGGACTTTTAATGGTTTTCAAAGTTTATATCATAGGCTGTTTGCAGTATCTGCTTCTACTTCTATTTGAACATTATTAATATTCTAGCTCAAAACTCAGTAGGGTTTGAAATAGATATGAAAAAGAAAATAATACTTAGTTAAGAGAAGTTATTTAGAGCAGAGCGTGGTGGCACACACATGTAATCTCAGGTACTTGGGAGAATGAGGCAGGAGGATTGCAAGTTTGAGGCCAGCCTGTGTAACTTAAAGAGATACTGTCTCAAAATTAAAAATAAAAAGGACTGGGACGTACCTCAGTGGCAGAGAGCACTGAGATTATTTAGGCTTTTAAAAGGTTATTTAGATTTTTCTTGTTCCTTTTTGTTTTCTAATCAGAGAATTCAGTAAGAAGGATGTATAAACATAGTTACTAATAAATTTTTAACACTACTAGCAAAGAGTGAATGATTCTAGAGTTGAGAGAGATCCCATGAAAGGCAAACCTATTAGTTACTTGTCTTTCATTAAGTTTAGTCTAATTACAATATTTAAGATCCATTATTTTATTTAAGAAATTAAGTGCTTAATGTGTGCTGCTTGGGGAACTAAAGCTAAGAGTAAGGCAAAGATCATGATCTCATGGAACTAATACTTGAGCTTGGGGGAAAAAAAAAAGGAAAACATACGGTAGTTATAAATGCTATGGGTAAAATTAATCAGGCTAATGTGCTAGATAGTGTGCAAGGGACTGCATTACACCTTTGTGAGGATGAGGTATTTAAGTTAAGGGCTGATTGGTAAGAGATAACCTCAAGCCCATGAAAGCAACACATCCTGAGTGTAGACAGAACAGCTAGTACAGAGGCAAGCTTGTGGGAGGTCTTGGGCTGTGGCTGCAGCTGCAGCACAGCAAGGGGGAAAGCAATAGAAAGCTAGTAGGAGAGAGAGGCTGGGGCCTCATCATATTGGGCCTTGCTGGACAGGGCAGGAACATAGAGGGTTTTAAACTAGAAGTATATGATCTTATTTATATTTTCAAAAGATTGTTCTGTTGCCCATGTGGATCATGTATTGTACAGAGTCAAGAGGGAAAGCAGAGACTAGTTCAGAGACTACTTCAACAGTCTAGAGAAGAGGATATGGTGATATAGTGATGAGAATTTGCATTCAGGCTGTTTGTTGATGTGCAAGTAGATAAGGAGGATCAGTAAAATATGGAATTCTCAGAAGTTCAAATATCAAAATAGTTCTATCACTTTGATATTATAATTTAAATAGCCAAGTTTTTATTGAGCTAAAATTGGTTGAGAATTTCATTGGTATGTTCATCTTAACTTTTTGTAGAAAAAGGGTCGAAGTATTAAAAACTTGAGCTTTGGTCTTATTTTGGAAAAGTATTAAACCATCAGGATAAACAGTTTTTACAATATTGAATAATGGATTAGTTTCTTAAATAATGCATAGGTGATTAACCAAATGTATTTTCCTTTAGATTAATGTTCTTCAATCAAAAAGGAGATCAGAAATCCTAAAATCAGTAAGATATTAATTGAAATGTTTTAAATATTTTAATGTAAAACTACCTAAGTATTTATAGCAGCATCTAGTATATACATACTTGGTTCATAATGGCTATTTTTGATCTTTATTTGTATATCTTATATCACAGAAATGACTTATTGTGTTTACTTCATGTTGTAGTTTGTGCGTCTCATCTATTAATGCACTGTGAGTTCCATGTAGTTGGACTTTGTGCTCTTCTGTTTTTATTTTCTATCATTTAATATAGTGCTGTACATATACTAGATGCTCAGTGCTACTTGGCGAATAACTGGAAATGGTTTGTGTAAAAGCCTGTGAGAATAATTCAGGATTTGCTTTGAAATGTATAAAAATAAAATACTATAGCTTTTAGGTTTTGATTTTCTCTCATTCCTATTTGTTCTTATAAATTTTTTGCACAGCTGAGCCAGGTGTGGTAGCACACACCTGTAATCTCAGTGTCTTGGGAGGCTAAGGCAGAAGGATCACAAATTTGAGGCCACCCTCAGCAAATTGGCAAGACCCTGTCTCAAAATAAAAAAGGGCTGGGGATATAGTCAGTGGTAAAGTGCTCCTGGGTTCAATCCCTAGTACCAAAAATGAAAAAAAAAAAATTCTGTATAACTCTGTCAAAGTGTTTGCATTTTTTTTCTATGATTTTATCTGTTGTTTAGACTTTTAAAATATTTGAGATTGAGGAATTAAGTGAGTAGTATCATTTGGATAATTTTTTCCTTAAAGTGGATGTGTCAGCTTTTTGGTTTGTTCTTTGGTGTCCAGTTACAAAATGAATGGGATGAAATTTGAGATCACTGGTTTTTTTTTTTTTTTTTTTTTTTTTTTTAATTCCCCTGAACCTTCTTTTCTCTGGTGACAATGATATATATTTCTTACTCCCTGACTTCTCCTTTGATCTTAAAGCCAACTAGAAAGTGAGCAGTGGGATGGTATGATATGGTGTGGCACTCTTTTTTTAATCTTGAGAACTTTCAAAATAATTTGTTCTCTTTGAATTTGTTAGAAGTCATTTTTTTCTCCAAAAACTATGTACTTAAATGTTCTCACCTAGATTTTCCCTAAACTTTGTTTATATTCGTGTTGTATCTTACCAGGTAATTAGGTTTTACTTGCTGTTTTTAAAAGCTATTTATACCCTGCTTGTTTTCCAGATTGACAGTAATGGGTAGACAGTGATATTTAATGATGACTTTTTTTTCCAGGTAGAATTCTGCCACATAAATGTACTTGGGATGGACAAACTTTTTTTCCCCCCCCTTTTGGTAAAGGCTAGGTAGTAAATATGATAGGTTTTGCAGGCCTTGTGGTCTCTGTTGCTATTACTCTACTGTGCTCTTCTAATGAGAGCAGACATAGGTCCATATATAAAGGAATAGTTCTGGCTGTGTTCCAATAAGCTGTTTACTTATGGACACAAATTTGAATTTCATATAATTTCTACATGTCATAAATTTCCTTTTTTCTTTTCATTTTCTTCTAATCATTTAAAAATGTAAAAGCCGTTCTTAGCTTATGGGCCATCCAAAAACAGGTGGTAAGGCTGGGTATGCTGTGCAGGTTGCAGTTTACTGATATGGATGGTCCTGTAGATTATCTTTATTCATGAATAAATACTGAAATAATTTCCTTGTTTTTGACAATAAAATATAGCATTTTAGTGATCATTCTAATGAGTCATTTGATTATTGCTTTAGGATAGATTTATAGACAAGGGATTACTTACAGAGGTTAAACATTGGGTAAGGTCTTAAAAAATATTGTTAAATTTCAAAGGTTATATAGTATTTCCACCAATAGTGTGTGAGTATAAACATTTCTCCATGCATTACGGTTTTCCTCTCTCTTCCCCCATTAGCAGATAGAAATTGTGATCTCATTGTTGAATTTTTCATTTCATTAATTCAAGTGAGTTTCAACATTTTTTTCTCATACTTTTTTTTTTGCCACTTGTGCACCCTGTAATATGTCCTTCTTCTCTTATTCTGTTGGAGTATTCATTTTTTCATACTGATTTGTAGCATCTCGTATATGTTAAGGTTATTAACTCTTTGTCACATGTTTTTTTCCTAGTTTGTCATTTGTCTTTTAATATGGGTTTTGATGTATAGGTAAATTGTACATTTTTTGTAGTCCTAGCTATTAATTTCTGCCTACCCTCTTTTAAAACAACTTTGTGTGTTTTTCAAATTATATTCGTAATGTTATGGAATCATTACCATGATCTAATTCTAGAATGCTTTTCTTTTTGTGAGTTTGGCTTTTCATCTTTTGTTTAATTGTCTTTTCTCCTAGAAACAGAATTTTCTGTGGAGGATTCTTGAGAATTAAGGACCTTGTGACCTATTTTAGATTTCAGAGAATTAAACAGATGCCTCTGATTGCTAAAAATAACATGGATGTTCGAATATTTTCTTAATGTTTCACATTTAAATATAATTCCTTCCCATGTAAAACTTAATAAAAATAAGGATGATTTTTCTCATTTGGCTAAATGTAAAATATAGAAAAACTTGGAAAAATATCTCAACCCCTAATGTCAGTTTTGAACATGGGAATGAATATAAAGAAATCTCCATGTTGGCAAAGTATGTTGACTCAGTTTATTTTTGCTATTTTGAGAAACAGACTGAGCATTCTCTACTTTACATTGCTGTTAATGATCTTATAGGTTGTAAAGTGTTTGTGGTTGCTTTAAGAGCTTTATGTTATTTCCCCTTCTTATCTTTTTGTGTCTTATTTGCTTAAGGTTTGCCAGTGAATGTAATTCAAGGAACATATTGATATTTTCTGTTGTACCTAGGAAGATAGTGAAGTTATTGAAAATTTGATTACTTGAATAAACTAAACAAAATTTGATCATTTAGATATAGCCTAAACAACTAAAATTTTGGGCACTGTTAAAATTTTTAACCATTGGGAATATTAAAAAAAATTTTTTTTGATTGTATTTGCAAATATTTAACAAATACTCTTAAGAAAAATGATTCAATTCCTTTGAAATAGGTTTTACATTTTGAGTTTTTATAAAATTAAAGTTTAAACATTAAATAGGATCATACTTTAAAAATTTTCCAAATATTTACCTTAGGAATTGACTTTAAAATGGCATTTTTTCCCCTATTAGATGTTATCCTTTATGTATGCCCATTTGGCCTTCTTTCATCAAGGATATGATCTATTTAGTGAACTTGGGCCCTACATGAAAGATCTTGGAGCACAGGTAATGTTGAACTGTATTTCTTGATTATGTATTATACATTGATTTTTTTTTTTTTGTCTTGCTGGGGATTGAACTCAGGGCCTTGGGCATGCTAGGCAAGGAGTTTTACCACTGAGCCACATCTCCAGCCCTTGATATTTGTATTTGTAGGAAATTTAGCATATTGGGTGATTTGATGTTTCATTTACTTAATAAAGAAGTTTGATTCTATAGTATATCTATGCATGGGTTAAATGTGTAACCAAGAATGAAATTAAATGTAAAAATAATCTTATGGTATAGATTTTATATGAGGGTACTAAAAAGGAGAATGTAATAATAATCTGTCTATTTTTAAGGACACACAGCTGGATTTATTTTTAAATTTCATATATGTATATATATATATGTATATTTTGGTACCGGGAATTGAACTCAGGGGCACTCGACCACTGGGCCACATCCCCAGCCCTTTTTTGTATTTTATTTAGAGACAGGGTCTCACTCAGTTGCTAAGTGCCTCACCATTGCTGAGGCTGGCTTTGAACTCGAGATCTTCTTGCCTGAGCCTCCAAAGTGCGGGGATTACAGGCGTGTGCCACCTTATCTGGCAAATTTCTTATATTTGAATAATTGAGTTTTATTGCCTTAAATTGTTTTCATTTGGGTTATAGCTCCCTTTATTTTCTAAAAGTTATATTTTGTTATTTGAATAATGACACTTTAGAATATTAGGATTATAGAGCTGAAACTTTTTCGTTACACACAGACATGTTTGGGTATCTGTGTATTTTAGAATTAAGTGTGTACATATGAATATTATATATATGGAAATTATTTTTTACATTTGATCAGAATTTTATGTTAAATATGCTTGAGGGCCCCCCCCCTTTATTGTTTTTGATATTGGGGATTGAACCCCAAGCCTCCAGTGTGCTAGGCAAGTGCTCTACCACTGCATCACACCCCCAGCCCCTAGGGACATTGTTATTTATTGATTGATGAGTTTTCTTGAACTTCTTAGGTGGTTTTCTTTCCCAAGATGGTTTAGTATACTTTTTGAAGGGAGGGGATTAAGGATGAAAAATGGAATTTAGGGAGATGGCTAGCCACTTGACTAGCCACCATACTCAAAAGTTCAGCTAACATCAGAGGAAAAGGGAAAGAAAGACACATTTTGCCTCCTTAAGGACATTTCCTGGAAATTGTATTTGTTACTTCTATGTACCTCCCAATGCCAGTGCTTAGTCATAAGTTCACACTCACTGCAAGGAAACATGGGAAATATAGCTTTAATGCCAGAATGTGAACTGCTATAATTTGGGGATTCTATTGTTAGGGAAGAAGGAGAAAGTAGATATTATTGGAATCAGCTGGTCTTTTTTTTTTTTTTTTTTTTTTACTACAGAGGGGAGGGTGTTGTAGGAAGACACAGACAGTACAGACTTGGGGGGAAGGTAAGACCTTCCTAGGTTCTAGGCATCCTCACAATCTATCAAACACTGTATTATACCCTTACCTTACATTAAATATAATTTATAAAGACCATGAATTAAATTGGAGTTGAGAAATTGAAATCATTATATATTTTAGACATTTATTAATTTTAGTTTTACTGGATTCCCTCCTTTTACTCCCCACCGACATCAAACAAATTTGTAGGTACTTGAAAAGCATCTGATAAGTAACACTTCCTGTAGTGTCTGGGGGATAATATGGCCTGTTTGGAGGGAGTTGGTTAGGATGTTCTTTCAATAATTCAGTGGTAGATAATGCCATCTAAAACTCAGGGATTACTAATTATTTATTAGTATCATCATCATCATCATCATCATCATCATCATCATCATCATTGCTTTTATTTGGTCAGTTGTTCTGTACCTTTTAGATTTGTTTATACCATTATTAGGAAGCCAAGTTGAAATCATGAAGCATCTTGAATGATCAGGAATATCTGTTATTATGAACTTGTAGAAATTGGCTGCACTAGTTTAGCTGCACTACTTTTTGCTGTTTGGGGAAAAATTACCATTTTCTATTGTTTATAACTTTGATTGTAACTTTCAGAATTCACTTGAGGGGGTCCACAGGCAACTTAAACTAGAGTAATTTTTCTTATTCAAGGACTGACACATCACTGCAGGGCCCAGGACAAGGCCTCCTATCGTTTGTGCTTGGCACCATGACTGTACTTGAAATTCTTTTTTTTGAGGAGACATGGATCTTCTCAAAGAGGATTTAATACCAGAAAAATAAGAACTTCTACTTTAACGTTTAATCAAAATGCCATTTTAGGTGAACTTAAATGCAGTGACTTATTGCTGTTTAACTGCAAAATAACTTGGAATGTGGTTTGGAAAAATGCTCATACCTTTTCTTTTCTTTGATTTTTTTTAAGCCTTCAATTTTCTCTTTTTCCACTTTTATAGTTGGATCGACTTGTTGTGGATGCAGCAAAAGAGAAAAGAGAAATGGAGCAAAAACATTCCACTATTCAACAAAAGGTACTTGAGAGGAAAAGTTAAAGAAGATTAATTTCCATTTTACTTTGTTGTTTGATTAGTATTGGCTTAAGCAAGGTACCTTACTGTTGGAACAAATTCTTACATAATTACATAAATTCTCTTTTTTCACAAAAAGTAAAATAGTTTTCAAATGTTAAGGAATATGTTTTATTATCATTTCAGATCAAAATATTTGAAAGTCAGGCTTTTAAACTAGTTTATAAAGAACCGAATCTCTCAGAGCTTTAACTAAATTAAAAGGTGGCCCTTCGCATTTAAAACACTATTCATTTTTGGGGTGCCACCAATCTCCTATGAAGTGTGTGTGTGTGTGTGTGTGTGAGAGAGAGAGAGAGAGAGACAGAGACAAAGACAGAGAGAGAGAGATACACACACAAACCTCAGTTTTAATGTTAATGACTTTCCAGGGCCAGTCACCCTAGGCAGCACTCTCCCCTCATGTGATGCTGAATGATGTTTAACTTATTTTGCTTGTTAAATCGCCTACTAGCTAAACTAGTTTTTTTGAAAAATATGTTTTTAAAAATGCAATCTCCAATATTAAATAGTTTTTATTCTTTCATGCTGAAAGAGTTGAATGTGACACGCCTGAAACTTACCCAAATAATATTTTATCTGATATAGTCAATAATGTTTCTTAGGAAGCAATCTGAAAATAAAAGGAGAGAGTTAGAAATTTAATGCAATAGTATATGTATATGACAAGATGCTTTCTCCCTTGCCTTAAATTTGTTCTTTTGGTATAAGTCAACTTTAGTTATGGTTTATTTAAAATTTTAAATACTGGTAGACTTGATTTGACATAAAAGATGTTAATGGAGCCGGGCGCGGTGGCGCACGCCTGTAATCCCAGCACTTTGGGAGGCTGAGGCAGGAGGATCGCGAGTTCAAAGCCAGCCTCAGCAATGGTGAGGCACTTAGCAACTCAGTGAGACCCTGTCTCTAAATAAAATACAAAAAAGGTCTGGGGATGTGACCCAGTGGTCGAGTGCCCCTGAGTTCAATCCCCGGTACCAAAAAAAAAAAAAAAAAAAAAAAAAAAGATGTTAATGGAAAAAAGGAAAAGCAAGATCAGTAATAAAAATAGGAGAATTTGATGGATTATTTGTGCTAAAAGAGAAATTATATTTAAAAAATAAAGAATTTTTTCTATCAGTTTATTTTTAAATTAGTTACTTCTAAGTTATTGTCAGTTGAGACTATATTTTCTTTAAAGTTACGTTAACTTTTGGTTGAGTAGCTTCAATTTGGTGAATAAAAATTCTATATATTTAGTAGATACAATATCATGTTCAGATGAGTAACGTGTTTTAATGACATTCCCATTAAAAGATTGTTAGAAACTGAAACCAGTCATTTTTAACTAAAATGAAAGATCATGGTGTTTGTAGAAATAAGTGAATATTTGCTTAAGTTAAATTATTTAATGAATAGTTTATATCTTTTAATATCTTTCCCAATTGAGTACATAGTTCAGTGTTGTACTGAAGGACCCAAACTGGTTGTTTTAAATCTAAGATTAATTTAATTTAAAATCATATACAACTGTTTTCCTTTAAAGAAAATAGTGCTATATTTGCTAATTATGAATACTTACTTTTTTTCTGCCCTTAAATGCTGACGCAAGGCTGCATTACAGGTAAAAACAAACAAAACAAAAACACCTCCCCTCCCCAAAATCTAGTCAACTAAAATTTAAGGGACAGTACATCTAATGTAATTATTTAGAATTTTTAAAAAATTGCATCGATGATTTGAAGAAAGAGCAATGGCACTGATGTTCGTATTCACAGGTTAGAATATATGTAACATTTCTGATGGATTTATACCAAAAGTAAAACTGTATCAGAGAGAGTATGTATGTTCACCATTAGTAGATAATGCTAAATTGTTTTTCAAATGTTGCATCATTCCTGGAAGGCAGTACTGTGAGAGTTCCCATTGCTCCTTACCATCTCATTGTATTGAGAGGGTTTTAATTTTTTTACCCATTTGGTGGGTATATAAGGACATCTCATTGTGGTTTTAATTTATACAACTTTAGTGACTAATGAGCTTATGCATCTTACTCTGTATCTGTCAGTCACTTGGGAGCCTATTTGTGAAATGTCTATTAGTCTTTCTCTTTTTTTCTGCCAGGTGGCTTGTTCATCAAATCCTTTGTATGTTCTGGATATATGCCCTTTGAGGCATGTATATGTTTTAAAATTTCATATAGTTTTTTAGTCTTTTGCTTGGTGCTTTTTTTGTGTCTTGTTCAATAAATCCTTCCCATCTAAGATCATAAAGTTCTCTCCTGCATAGATTTGCTTTCCATGTTTAGATTGTTAATCCATGTGTAATTGGGTTTTTATATATGATGGTAGGTAGAGATAGTTTCCTTTTACTCTTCCATTGGTAGCTAGTTAATGCAGACCAATTATTAAAAGTTTCCTT
This sequence comes from Tamias sibiricus, assembly GCA_025594165.1. Lineage (NCBI taxonomy): Eukaryota > Metazoa > Chordata > Mammalia > Rodentia > Sciuridae > Tamias > Tamias sibiricus. The sequence goes on from CM046668.1 coordinate 74,487,541, forward strand.
CCACACTGTTTTGTCATATAGCCTGTGTTATACCTAATGTTCCATATATCTGAGGCTGTTTTTCAGGGTCTCTATTCTGTTAGTCTTTTTGTCTTAATTATGCCAATACTATGCTGTCTTAGTTATTAGCTTTACAGTAAGTCTTGATATGTAATAAAACTAAACTTTCCGACTTCTTTTTAAAAAATGAAATCATCCTAGTTTTGCATTTCCACATAAATTTCAGGAACCACTCTTCAGGTTCCATAAAAATAGCCTTTGTCAATTTGATTGAGTTTACATTAGAACTACAAATCAATTTGGGAGAAAAGTGATATCTTTGTTTTATAATATTGTCTAATTCGTGACCATGTTATGGTCTTTTTAAAAAATGGGCTTCATAATGTTTTATGATTTTCTTGTATATTTTTGTTAGATTTATTCCTAAACTTACATTACATATTATCTTGTGAATGTTATTGGCTAAAAATTTATTTTCTCATTATTTCCTTCTGTTAGGTTAAGCTTGGTTTTTCTGTAATAATTTTGCAAACTAGTAATCTCTTTTAATACTGATGTATTACTGGATTGTTTTGAATGTTGTGTGTACAAAATCTTATTCACAAGTTATGATACTTTGTTTCTTCCTTTTCAAGTCTTTACCTTTGTGTGTATGTGTATGTGTTTTGTTGTCTTCTTGTTGGATAGAATCTTTATCATAATCTTGAAGGTAAATGGTATTAATGGTCTTTCTTGTCTTGCTTGCAATTTCAATAGAAAAGCTTCTCTTAGCTTCCATTCTATTCCTGGAACTCCACATGAAAGAGCCAGTCTTCCTGATAGCAAATGCCCTCAAGGTGAAAATGGAATTCCTTGCTGTTTACCCATTTTGCTTCCAGTTTTCATTTACTTAATCATTTGCCTTTGGATATTCCTTCCTACTTGTCAGATCACTAATGGATTCAGAGAGATTCTAACAGTGTATGTTTCACTCAACATTATTAATTGCTTACATTATGAATTCTTTTACATTTTAAATACTGTAATCTATCACACTTAGGTACTTTAAATATTAATAGATATTAGTAGTAATTAAATGAAGACAATTTGTCTCAAGAAATGTAATTGAGAAATAGAGAAGCACTTACTTGTAAGGCATTGCACATCCAAGGAAGTCTTATTTTATATTTTATTTTATTTATATTTTTGCAGCACTGGAGATTGAACCTAGGGCTTTGTGCCTAGAAGGCTTTGTGTCTCCAGCCCCATTAGTTTATGTTTTAAGTAGTATTAGGGTTATTAAGAAAACTGCATATATTATACATAAGACCTTTAGAATGTTACAAAAGTCAATTATATCTATTACTGACTTAAATCTGGTCTGCATAATTAAATAGATTATGGCCTTATATTGGGGATGTGGCTCAGTGGTAGAGTGCTTGCTTAGCATGTGCAAAGCTCTGGGTTCAATCCCCAGCATTGTGAAATAAAAATGAAAGTAAAAATAAAAATAAAAAGTAAATTATAGCATCAAATAAATTTTAAATGAAGAAATTGAAGATTCTCTGATTTGGTTTTCAAAGAGAAAGGAGAAAATGTAATGACAGATTCTGCTTCATTTTGTTTTTTTCAGATTATGTCTTTTTATGGTTAAAGTTTGAAAGATATCGGATTTATTTTATTTTTAAAAATCTGAACTCGATCTATTTCCTTTTCACATCTTAGTAGACAGATTTAGAAGGCTCTTGGGTGATTCTCACTCTGCCTCCCCTCCAATGCAGGTCCTTCACATCTCAGCTCTCAGCAGGTGGTCATCCAGCCTCTGCCAAAATGTTTCTCAAGACAGGTAGCATTCTAATTTTAATCATTGGTGCAGGAGTAACTTTGAAAGTTCTGAGACTGATTTTTAGAGTTTTAAATTTGATATGAGAGGAGCAGTCTTGCAGTTTTATTGAAAATACTTTGGAAGTTTATCAGGAAATATTTTAAATAATTGGATTTTGGATTTTCAAACTGTGTGAGTCTTTGGAGGAGAACTGAAAGTTTGAATAGCATTCAGATATAGACTTGAGTGATTAGAATGATTGGATAAGACTATGAGTGATTCCATAGTCTTCATAAAAAAAAGTGAGCTTAATATCCCCACTTCAAACTGTGGTCTTAAGGTCTTTCCCCTTTGCAAAACTAAATATTATTTTAGGAAAAAAATTTCACAATTCTTTTATTTCCAAATTTTCTAAATAGTAGAGTTATTACTCCTGTTAGATGAAAAAAAAAAAAAAAAAAGCCATGGTAGCAATATATTTAGACAATAGTGGTAGATTTAAATAATCACAATTAAATATATCCGTAGTTCTTTTAAAGGTTAACACATCACTATAAAATATTGGTATAAAATGAAAGCATTTTAAAACATAACATCCCATGTAATCTTTAGTTGTAACTTTGTCTGTTTGTATGCTTACTATTTTTACTTTCAATACAATTTATATTGTTTTCTCTTTTACACTATATTCTATATAATCATCTGTGTTTTTACACCATCATTGCACATCAGTCAATTGAACTGAAATATTTTAATATGTTGAAGCATTTTTCAATTATTAAGCATTTAGTTTCCCCTCCCCATTTCTTATCAATATTGTTGTAACAGTCTTTATTAAAGTTTTTTTTTTTTTCCTTTTGAAATCTTTCCCCAGGATACATTTATTTTTCTGTGTAACATAAGTCACATGAACTTCTATGTGTTATTTTGTCTAGGATTTCTCCAGTGATGATTCTAAATTAGAATACAATGTAGATGCTGCAAATGGCATTGTCATGGAAGGATATCTGTTCAAAAGAGCCAGCAATGCCTTCAAAACTTGGAACAGGTAATATATTTGAAATGCTTGTCTTGCTTCTTCCATATTTGCAGTTTTCTGACTTTCTCCATGATTTGGCAGCTCTTTCTTTTTAATTCTAAGTCTGTAAATTCCATAGTAACTTTCCTGAACCTAGTCCATTGAAAAAACAAGGCTCTCCAAAGCAGGTGAAAAATGAAAAGGTTAATTCTTAATTCTAATATTTAAGCAGGGCTTAAAGGAGGAAGCAAGGAGATTATTTATAATGCTTGTCTATGGTGACTAGATCATCACAATAAATTGTGAATATGAGCTACCTCCAACATTTGTTAACAAAATAGATAGCACTACAAATTATATATTGAATATAATTGATGAATAGAATAGGTGAGAGCTTTTTTTCTTTTGGTTCCTCCCCAGATGTTTATATAATTTTTTACTTAGTGTTGGGTGACGGATTTTATTTATTTATTTATTTATTTATTCATTCATTCATTCATTTATGGTACTGGGGATTGAACCCAGAATGAATTATAAGAAACTATTTTTTTTCTGCATATATAAAACAAAGCAAAGTAATTTTAGACCTTAAAGGTGCAGAAGATTTTTTGACCCAGAATTATCCTTCTGAATATCAGTGATTAATATTTTATTCAAGGATACCCCCCTTACTCCCAACAAAATGTAGTCAGAAAATTTTGTAATAATTTTGACTAGTGTTCAGATTCTGGGTAATTAAATGTACATATTTTATTACTCAAACAGCATATGAATTCATGTAATGATAGAGAAGACTGGTTTGGCTTTTTTTAAAAAATGGACCTTGACAGAATAAGTAGAATTTTCTTGCTAAGTATAGTGTAGTATACATTATTGCTAATTTAAATGGAAACATTTAATGTTTTATTGAAATGGGTTCCTCTTGCACTTAGTTTTATCTCATAGTGTTGAGGTTATATAAAAAAATTCATTAATAATTTTCAGATAAAAGTGATATATTGAGTCTTTCCCTAGCATTTGACATTTCCCAATTCTTAAGTGTTACTTGGTTTTATTTGGAATAATTTTCTTTATCTGAGATTAAATATAAAATGGCAAGTAATTATTATATTTGATAGTAAGCCTCTTTAAGTTACATAGAACTTTTAAAATAATACATGAATAGTAAAGTTGGGTGTTCCCATTGATTTGGCCTTTGGTGAGCACCTCATGATGGATGGCATCACAGTGGCAGGAGTGTGCACAGATCCTATGATGAGACGAAGCCAGAGTAGGAATGGGCCAGTCTTCTCTTCTATAACAGCCCAATTTCCTGGGAACTTAGTCCAAGAGACCAGCATCAATTCTTTTCCCATTGACCTCATTACCTAACACTAGGTCCCAACTGTTTTTTTTTTTTTGTAGCAGAGATTGAACCCAATTGTGTTATATAACACCGAGCTACATCTCTAGTCCTTTTTTTATTTTTTAGTTTGATATAGGGTCTTGCTACGTTGCCAGTGTTGGCCTGGAAACTTGTGATCTTCCTTCTGAGTTGTTGGGATTACAGGCACGTGCCACCTCGCCTCAACACTGCCATACTGAGGACCAAGTTTCTAGCCCATAAACTTTTGGGGGGGACAAATCATTATATAAAAGGGAAAAAAGAGAAGAGTAATCTATTAAATGTTATTTAGAATTTCCTTCTGCTTTTTAATATTACAAATTTAGAATGTATCTAAATTTCTTAAATGCCATTCACCAAAAAGTTTAGTCTCAGGAAATACTTTACAAACAATTTTCCCTTATTCGTGTTTGGCTTAGAGTCTGCCCTTCTTCTTCAGATTGATTTGTTATATTCCCTTGGCCTCTGAGTAATACTGTGTACTTGTGATATTTAGGCCTTAATTTACAAAATGTCTAGGAATCCAGCTATTCAGATATAAAGCTGCTTCAGTATTTTTTTTTACATTGTTTAATTAATTTCAGGGAACTTTGTTTTTGTTTGCTATAAGGTACCAATCATATAATGACATACTTGCCATAATCTATCATTTTGTGGAATTAGGCTATGTAGGTATTCCCGAATAGTTTTAAAACCACATCCATCCTTCATAAATTACATCTTTTGTGAAAGAAACATTCTATAATATGAAATTTAACAAATTGATTTATTTGTTTGATGTGATTCAAGTAGCATAGGAATTAAAAGTTTTAGATCATATATGGATTGCTGAATTTATATCTGATTGGTTTTAGATTTCTAATTTGTGATGTCTCCAAATTATACACCTATATAATACAGTTGGCCCTCCATATCTGTGCATTCACGTCCATGAATTCAACCAAATGTGGATCAGAAATATTTGGAGCTGGGTGTAGTGGCCCATGCCTGTAATCCCAGCAGTTTGGGAAGCTGCCGCAAGAGGATCACAAGTTAGTTCAAAGCCAGCCTTGGCAATTGAGTGAGGCCCTGTCTCTAAATAAAATATAAAAGAGATCTGGGTATGTCCCTCGATGATTAGGCACTCTTGTGTTTAATCCCCAGTACCAAAATACACACACACACACACACACACACACACGCGCGCGCGCGTAAATGCATATGTATGTATATGTATGTGAGTATTTGGGAAAAAATTAAGTCTACACTGTACATAAACAAACTTTTTTTCCTTGTCATTATTCCTTAAACAATACAGTCTATTTACACAGCATTCACATTATATTATATATTATTAGCTATGTAGAGATGGCTGGGAGAGCCAGGCAAAGAGGCATGGATGTAATTCCAGCTACTCAAGAGGCTGAGGTGGAGGATTACTTAGCTTAGGAGTTTGATGCCAGCCTCGTCAATAGAGTGAGATTCTGTCTCTTAAAAAGAAAATTAAATGTGTGTGTGTGTGTGTGTGTGTGTGTGTGTGTGTGTGTGTCTATATATGTATTTATGGGAGATGTGTAGGTTATGTAAAGAACCCAAGCGTCACAGAATTTGATATCTGAGGCGGGATCCTGGAATTAATCCCCCACAGGTAGGAAGGAACAACTATATATATTTTCTGAACACTTGTGGAGTCTGCTACAGTACTTTTTCCTCATTGGGTTACTCTTTTCAGTATGGCAGATTCACTTCAGGCTTAGCCTAGTGGACTGCTAGAGCTTATGTTTCTCTTGTGCTCTTCATAGTAAATAGAAAAGACGAGAACAAGGAAAATAAGTAAATATTAGCATAATTTATTTAGTACTAACTTGTGAAGATTAATAAAGAAGCTGATGTCTTTTTTTTTTTTTTTGGTACTGGGGATTGAACTCAGGAGCACTCTACCACTGGGCCACATCCCCAGCCCTTTTTTGTATTTTTATTAGAGACAGGGTCTCTCTGAGTTGCTAAGTGCCTCGCCACTGCTGATGCTGGCTTTGAACTCGCGATCCTCCTGCCTCAGCCTCCCAAGTTCTGGGATTACAGGTGTGCGCCACCACGCCCCCGGTGCTGATGTCTTTTTTGAACTAGAAAATACAGCTAAGAGCATAAAATGTAGTACACATTTTTTTTTTTTTTAAAGCAAAGTGTTCTGTATACTGCTGGTATAGATATGTTTTGTTTTTATTGCCTTTTTGTTTTAAAATAAGTATAAATATACACAAATTAAAGATGAATCATACTTAATATGTGGCCTTAGAGAATCTCTGCTGTCATTTGATGAAAGTCAGAGTAGGCAGGAGGGAGGCTTATTTGAGTAATCGCTATGATCTTTGAAATTCTTCCTTAGTGACTCCACTTTTCTTATGAAAAATTTCTGTTTGTCCTAGATTTGTTTAGATATATCTCCAGTGATCATTTCCCTTAATTTTTAGGAGCAGTACTATCTGTATTTTATAGTCATAATCATATAGTCAGAAAACAACAATAGAGAAGTATGCTAAGTCCTACCAGAACTTTTTGTAAGGTAATACTTTGAAGCAAGTTTTTGAATATTTCTAAAATTCTAGCATTTCAGATACCTAAGAGTTGGAATTAATTCTACAAATGCTTGTATTCATAATAAAATGCAGTAGATACTTTTGACTGTTTTGTTAGGTTATGAGCTTAAGCTTGTTTCTTTAATTCTTGCTTTATTTTCGTATCATGCTAGTCCTTTGCTTATTTTGCACATTTGCGTTTTCATTCTTTTACCACCTTTCCTTTATGTTTTAATCCTGCCCCATTTTTTCACATGACAGGAAAAAGCCCGATCATATCAGGTACCAAATGGCTTCCTTCCCTTTACCCTCTTCTTACCCTCTTTCCTCTTTGGCAAGAGAAAGCTCATTATTAACCTGCATTTCAGTAGGATTACTTGCAATGGATAAAAAGTCTCTTTATATTTTAAATTGGGAAGAAAATATTAGCATTTTATTTGAGGAATGGAATTATACCCTTTAATTGCCCATATCCTCAATTTGTTTTAATCTATGAAAGAACATTTGATGTGTTTATAATTATCCAAAGTTGTAAAATTGAGTAATATCAATACATTTAGGTCATATGAATATACACACATTCATGTATATGTATACATGAAATAAACCAGCAAACTCTTTTTAAAAACCTGAGTAGTAACTAAGATTAGTCCCTTTGGTAAAAACCATATTGTGTTGAAAGAATTTATTTTCAGTCCCTAGGTTTTGTTTTCCATTTTTTTCTCCCTTTGAAAAAATCAAATTGAATTTAAAATAAAGGTGCATACATATTCAAGTTTTTATTTTATTAATTGTTTACCTGTTTGTCACCTATGTGAATATGCACATGAACCCATCATTTGTATAGTTTTTAATAATAAAGCTTCTATAGATTCAGAAATTTGACTTTTTTCCCCCCAAATTTATTTTTTATTCTAGTTTGTTAGAAATGACAGCAGAATATTACATTTCACATTATACTTGTAGAGCACATTTTTACATATCTCTGGTTGTGTACAAAGTATATTCAAATTTGAGTTTTATCCATGTTTTTGATTTCAAGTGTAGTTCTGCATCAAACATGGTAAAAGATATTTTATACATATGTGTATATAAATATGTATGTATATATATTTCTTGTCTATATCTTGTCTCTGGAAGCTTTCATTGATATGTAAAATTTAATATTTAATTTTTATAAGTTTTAATATTTTGATTTTTAATATTTGAGATAGATAGAAATGATATCTTAGTTTTAAATTTTAGTTAACAAGACGTTTTCTGTTTGATACACTGTCTTATATTTTGTTTGGTTTGTGCTCAGTTTTATATCTTTGTAGAATACAGTGTAGAATTGTTAGCATAAAGCATTCCAAAGTTTCTCTCTTTGCATTTAATTATTTTTAGAAATACTTTCAAATTTCTTAAATTATCAAGTATTTTTAAAAAATATTCCATAGATCATGAATTGTTTGTCTTGTGTTTCCTTTTCTGAGAAACATTAAAAGCAACTATGATTATTCTGTCAGAATAATAAAAAATTATTTTAATTTACTTACATGATTAAAATTTTGGTCAGTTTTATTTAGCTGATTTTATTTTTAATGGCATTGGAGGTGAGATAGTGTTAAGATGTTCAGATCTTTGTAATTAATATTTTTTTTCAACCTAGTATATACTGTATGCCCCCCCCCCCCCCCCCGGAGATGTAAAATTTGGGTGAATTTATATTGTCTTTACTGAGTGTATAAAACCTGATGATGTGAGACTGACACCTAGAAGCAGATAAATGTTAGGGAAACAGGATTTCAGAAATATATAGAATCCATAGAATTAATAATTGGGAATGGTCTCTGACAAAAAATACAAGTTTTTATGTAGTATCTTGTTATCCTAAGATGCAATAAGTCAAAAGACATTTATTTTTTGGAGACCTCAGAGGAATGAAAAGTTTACATGGTTTATATGAGTGTTTGTTCATTGGTTAAAAAAACTGTAGTTTTCATCAAATTATATAATGGGATCACTATGATATAAAACTTATGAATTTCTTTTTAATATAGCTTATCCACCTCCTTCAAATGATTTTTTCAGAGAACTCTTCCACCAGTGTTAGAGATGGTTTCCATTGCATGTCATCCCATGTGGCAGGGCTGCACCATTCTCTGTGTGTAGGTGTTTCTTTTAACATTTCTAACCAGCTGTCTGTCCCAAAACCAAGGCACCCAGAAGTTCTTCCTTTTCTAGCCTGCCTCTTGATGATTTGCATCTAGAGGCAACCCACCTCATTTATCTAGATGCTTATTTAACAAATCTCTTCTTTTTAATAATAAAAAAGGTTATTATACCTTTTTAAGTGGCAAGAAAACCTAATGTTCTATCTAGTAAAAGGCCTAAAAATGGAAAAGCATCTCCTAATAATTTTCTCAGCTTTGGAGAAGTAACTAAATTTTTAAAAATAGAAATTCTAGATATCTAAATATAATTTCTAGTGCTTTGTATTAGTACCAATGAAAAGGTAGAATCTCTATCTGCTAATAGATTAATAACTAATGTTATAAAAATCATCTCACATGAAACTAATTTTAAAAATAATGACTCAAGTATTGTTTTACCTTTCATGCTTAATGAGAAGTTTTGCTTCTTTTTATGAATGGCTTTTGGCTGTGATTTTTTTTATATAAGTCTTTAGGTCTTTTTTGTTGTTTTAATAAATTAGAATTAGTAAATATGGTATACACAGTGTAGCTTTTCCTTCTAAAGAAAATTGCAAGTAAGTTGCTTTCCTGATAATTTATAATAGTAAGCAGAACCATATAAATAGTTGGGTGAATCATTTGTAGTAATAACTTTGATTGTTTTGCTTTGAAGTATTTTATATGCAAGTAAGACCAAGTTAATTGGTCATTATCTCCTGATTGATACTAGTTGAAAAGGATTAGTTTTCTGTTTTGCTTATCAAATCAACACTTGCTAAATTATCTCCTGAAAGGTTGACAACAAAGCAGCATTTATTGTAATGTTTTACTGAATACAAGTGGATATTTATATTCATATTATGAGTTCATTTTAACTTTATAATGAATATAATTTTTTGGGGGGAAGATTTCAGTTATTTTGAAGAACCTCAAAAAACTATTAATTTGTACCTTAAAACAATTATTATTTGTTGATATTATAAACAACAACAGCTTTTGTTAAAATATAAATTTATGACATAAAATAAATCAAAATATAGCAATTTCACTTTACTAATCTATGGTTTTAAAATGCTTGTTTTATGTCTTCAGTAGTTATTACATATTGTTATTGGTTTATATAAAGCAAAACATTGCATTTTTCAAACTGTAATTATCATAAACTGATTTCCAGTGCTTTCCCAATATTTCACTCCTACCAAAACCAGAAGTAATTCATGTTTATGAAAACTTTATCTATTTTGTCTTTATTTAGACGCTGGTTTTCAATACAGAATAATCAGCTGGTTTACCAGAAAAAGTTTAAGGTGGGTGGTAGTTCTCAATTTTTTAGTTCTTTATCTGTTTTGGTAACTGTTGAAGTCCATAAACACCTATGTATAAAATTATTGTGTATTAGTTTTATCTTTGGGCATGTATAAGAAGACACTAGAATGGAAAGTATAACATTTGATCCTTAAAAGCAGAGAGTGACTTTGAATTTTGAATTCTTAATTCCTAGTTTTGAGATGGATTTTTCTATGCCTTACCTAGGATTGTTATTTTATTTCTTTATGTGTTTGTCTTGTTGTATGATGGGAATACCAGCACCATTGCATGGTACTGTTTTGAGACTGAAGGAGAATGTGTCGTCGTCGTCTTCTTTTTTTTTTTGGTACTGGGGATTATGAACCCAGGGGTGCTTAATCACCAAGCTACATTTTGAAATAGGGTCTTGCTAAGTAGCTGAGGTCCTTGCTAAATTGTTGAGGTTGGCTTTGAATTTGTGATCTTCCTGCCTCAGCCTTCTGAGCCACTGGTATTACTGGTGTGCTCTGCTGTGCCCTGCAAGAATGTGTCTTAAGAAATATTATCTTAGGGCCAATGGTGATAATCTTGAAAGGTTAAAAATAACATTAATTAAGATGCAAGCTCCAAGTAATTTCAATAGAAACCCTTCAGTCTATTAATGTTGTATTTGTATGTTTGTTTTCCTGAACCTTATTTTAAGGGTGAGGTATTTTTACTTTTGGAAAGGTGTTCTGGGATTACTTGTGAATGGGGAATATTAAAAATTACTGAGACTATTTGTTAATTGATGACTTGATTATCATCTAGTTAGTCTTTATGAATGTTATTCTGTAAACTGTAAATTTCAAATATATACTGTAGTCTTGAGATGACGTGAAATTTTACTTGCTATGTTCTATAGTAGCAGGTTAGTATTTTATAAATTCTTTACTGTAGCTAGTGCATGGTTTCTTCTACTCTGATAAACTTGATTTTGGGTTTTTACTAAGTAGTAGGAAGTGAGAAAATATTTCTCATTTCCTTAGGTATTTTAAGAAGGATTTATAAATGTCTTACCTTTGAGTTATTTAAAACCTGAGTTGTTAAAGACTTTTCTTTTGGGATAAAGAAGCGTTAATAAAAGCTATCAAAGTAATATGTGAGTGGAGACCAAGAGAATAATGGATATGAATGAAAATGGAAGAACATTTATTGAACATCTACCAAGTACCAAGCATTGGACCAATCTCTTTATATATACTGCTTCATTTAATTTGTGATAATTTGGGGAGGCAGATAAAAATAATTAATAGGACAGAATTAACCTTTATTAGTTTTATATGTGTCAATAACCTCATCTGTATCAACAGTTAAGATAAATATAAATCTTTAAAATTAGATCATTTACTCCAAGTAATATTTTTAAGTGTATTATTGTTGGTAGTAGTATTTAAAAACTAAGGGGATAAATGTGTAAGTTTTGTTCCCTTATTGTAGGACAACCCCACAGTAGTAGTTGAAGATCTCAGGCTTTGCACAGTAAAGCATTGTGAAGACATAGAAAGACGGTTCTGCTTTGAAGTAGTCTCTCCAACAAAGTAAGTAGTTCTGTAGTATTTCAGAATTGCTTTTATGTTTCTGTAGTTGGTCTTAAAACACTTCCCAGAATAGAGAAATTTGTGTTTGATTCATGAGTGTGCTGAAAAAGAAAAAAAATGTTTTAAAAATAAGTTTTAATAACTAATGATTACAGATATTACATGCAGATACTTATGTTACTCTCCCCTTATATCATATTCCTTGAAATCTGTAAAGATTATTTATGTGCTCATAATGAAACCTTTTCAGTTTGATAACAAGCTAAAATCACATATCAACCATCATTTCATACTGTCTTCAATTTAAAAGATAAGTGTTAAGATTATATGCTAAATTTAGAAGTTTATTTACTTTGATTTAATGTGCAGGGGTGAATGATTTGTTTTCAAGAAATAATTCATTTTATTGGTACTTTGATTTCTTTGTTGTAAATGCACTTTGTCCTAAAGATACATAAAATAAAACTTTCAACAGAAATTATTTTTTGCTAGAAAAATTATTAAATAGCAAAGTGGACAAAAAATAAAGCTGTGGGTTTTTCTTTCTTTTTCTTTTCTTTCTTTCTTTCTTATTCTTCTTCTTTTTTTTTTTTTTTTTTGTTAATTTAGTGCCTGATAAAACAATATGTTATTTTTTTTTAGAAGTTGTATGCTCCAGGCAGATTCTGAAAAGCTGCGCCAGGCATGGATTAAGGCTGTTCAGACCAGTATTGCAACTGCTTATAGAGAAAAGGGTGATGAATCAGAGGTTAGTAGAGGTGTTATTTTGCCTAAAAGCTTTTCATTTTATTTTCACCTTTATGTGATTATAACATCCTTTTTTTATGGAGGATGATTTCATGTAATTGAAATGAGTTTTTAAAATCTAGATTCAGTGTCTCTTGTTTCTCTTGATTTTATGTATCATGTTATATTGATATTTGAATATATCTTTGTTTTAATATTTGAATATGTTCCAGGTTGGAAAAAGGCATTCTCATATCATGGTTTTCCCCCCAAATATTTTACTATTTTAATTAATCACAAAATATAATAATTATCATGAAAGTTTTTTAAGGTTAAAACTCAGTAAAACCAAAAAAGGAAAAAGAATCATTGTCTTTTAGTTGAAGACTCTCTGGGAAAGATAAACTGAATATATAGCTTTGGGCTATACTCTGGCTTCAGTTTTCCAAAGAGTGTGCAAACTCCTTTGGGCAAGGCCACACATGAGTAAATGTTGAAAAATGAAACTCACCGCCTTTGGGTCATCTGTCAGGACACAGGCATAGATGTGTTGATAGACAACTATCAGAAATATGGTTAGGGAAAGGGAGGGAGTGCTCTTCAAGTTATATTTCAGAGCTCATTATAATCAATTTGTGGCTCCCAGGAGTAGATCAAAGCAGAAAACTTTCTAAGCAGGAAATGGGGGAACTCCCTTGATCAAAACATTAAGGAATAAGGATAGGAATTTCAATAGCCTGGTTCACCTGGCCATGGTAGGATGCAACTACTGGGAACATAGCAAAGGCCTGTTGGTGAAGATAACTAACTCTCAGTATGAGATTCAGTCTGTCACCTGAATCACACTTCTTTAGTTTGGATGAGTGCCCCTGAAGCCTGCAGCATACCTATTAGTCTGGGATTTCCTTATACAATCTTTTCTGTTGAGTCTTCTCTTTCCCATATCCCATTTCTTTGTCTTTCTTAAGAAAAACTTCAGTACTTTCTCAGGTGTTTCCTGAATGCAAGGCATTTGTGACTCTACGCATGCATGATAATGTCTTTATTCTGTCTTCAGACTTGATTGATAGTTCGGCTGGGTACAGAATTTTTAGTTTGAAAATAATAGCATTGTGTTTTTGTTTGTTCTGTTAAACAAAAAGAAAGTTTCTAGTGTTGCTGTTAGAATTTTCGTTTGATTTATTTATTTTTTATGTTTTTATTTTTGTAGAGGCTTTCTTATTATTGATCTTTTTCATTTTTCCTCTTCAATTTCCCTGTTTTCTCTCTTTGAAATTTATGGGCTGGTACTGTGACTTTGTTAAGAGTGTGTGTGTGTGTGTGTGTGTGTGTGTGTGTGCACGCGCACACTTGCTTTTTTTGTTTTATTTTCTGGGATATCTCAGTTAATCTTTCTAACCTGTTGAATATTTTTATGCTCCTAGCATATATTTAATTTCCAAGAGTTTTTTTTTTTTAAAATATTTATTTACTTTAGTTGTACACAATGCAATGCATTTATGTTTACGTGGTGCTGAGGATCAAACCCGGGCCGAGCACGTGCTAGGTGAGCGCTCTGCCACTGAGCCACAACCCCAGCCCCCAAGAGTTTTTTTTTAGTTCACTAATGTTTTTAAAGATAGACCTGTTCTTTAGTCATGCTGGCCGTATTAGAGCTGTAGTTGTTAGCCCTTGCTGCACACTGAATAACTAGGGTAGCTTTAAAAAAAATTTCAATGCTTTGATACTACCCGAGAACAATTGAATGGTGCTGGGACCCAGGCATCATTTTGAAAAGCTTACTAGGTGATTTCCATGAGCAGCCAAGATAGAGAACCATTGTATTGGATGTTTTCCTTGACTGTGGTAATTTGCTCATGATGATAAATTAAGACTGTAGATCTCTTAGAACTTCTGAACACATAGATAGATAGCACTTTGTTGACTGTAAGAATGTCCTAAGTGTAGAATGTTTGTTGAGCAATAATCATAGTCAGGATCTTTGGAGTTTTTTAGGTTGGTATTGTTTTGCACAGAAAATTTCCTGATCGCCCACACAGAGGTGAGGGACTGGCTATCTTAACATTGAGTATGTAAATGTTTACTAATTCCGTGCCTTTCATCTTTCAGGTGAATTCTGTTTGGAGACTATTTTACTCCCAGAGACTAAGCTTCTAGTCATTTGTGTTTATGTGTAGAGGGCAGTCCATTAATGGCATGGGGTTAGGGAGGGGACCTGAGATCTGTTTCTTAAACAACCATCTCTTTAACTTTCACGTGTGGACATCACACTCAGTGCTGTATTCTTTGAGGTGACTTGCGCAGTTATGCTGCGTTACTGTACTTAGCTTTCAGCTTCTCTAATGTGGCATAAAAACATTAGTATATAGACAAAAATTAGGAAGGAACCAACATGATTTCTGCATTATAATACTGACATCATTTTCCTGTATGATTATTACTTATAATCTTTTTCAGACCTCTCAGAATATTATCAAACATGTTCTGATAAAACAGATTTATCTATCTAGATATTTATTTTTTTGTGGTACTGGGGATTGAACCAGGGGGCACTCAACCATTGAACTACATCCGCAGCCTTTGTTTTATTTTTTTATTTTGAGATAGGGTCTTTCTAAGTTGCTGAGTCTGGCCTTTAACTTGGGAACCTCCTGTCTTAGCCTCTTAGTTGCTGAAATGTGCCTCCATGCGCAGCTATTTTTTAAAAATTTGAAAAAATCTCATAGCTACAAAGAAGTTCTATGTACACTATAAATAACCTTTCTCCTTTCAATCCCTTGAGAGTAGGTTGCCAACATGATGCCTCGTTAGTTTTCATAACTTTTTAAAAATTTTTTTATTATTCTAATTTGTTATACATGTTTGCAGTGTATATTTCATTTTATATTACATATAAAGAGCACAATTTTTCAAGTTGCTGGTTTTATATAAAGTATTTTTACAACAATTGTGTCTTCATACATGTATTTAGGGTAATCATGGATAACTCAGTCTGCCATTATTCCTGTCCCCTTGCCTTCTCCACTCCCTAACCCCTCTTTGTTCTATTTAAAGCTCTTTCATTTTTCAGTTTTTGTTACTATTGCTTTGTAGTACAATTTAAGGTCTGGAATAGTAATGCCACCCGCTTCATTCTTCTTGCTAAGAATCACTTTGGCTATTCTGGGTCTCTTATTTTTCCAGATGAATTTCATGATTGCTTTTTCTATTTCTATGAGGAATGATATTGGGATTTTGATTGGTATTGCATTGAATCTGTATAGTGCTTTTTGGTAGTATGGTCATTTTGATAATATTAATTCTGCTTATCCATGCCTTTATTTTATTTGTTTATTTTTATGTGTTGCTGAGGATCTAACTTAGTGCCTCGGCATGCTAGGCAAATGCTCTGCCACTGATCTACAGCCCCAGCCCACATGATTTTGATTTGTCTCATTACTGGTAAGGTTAAATTTGATAAAGGTATTGTCTTACTAAGCTTCTTTAGTACAAGGTCATTCTTTTTAACTTTGGTAGGTAACACATATTTTGTGAGAGAGGTTCTTCATGATTATAAATATTTTGTTCTTCAGCTTTGATTTTTATGACAAAGTTATTTTAGTATGTATTCTGTTTTATTCAATGAAATATAATCCATTACTATCATTATTTATTTTGCTCGTATTGACCCAAATTTGGCCAGTGGAGTCTTCTGTATTCTTTTGATTTGTCCCTACTGATCACTGAGTACTTCTTCCTAGCATGACAAAATGTTCCAAGGCCATCTTCTCATACTTTCTCTGCACCAGCCTGAAGTTGATCAAAGAGCTATAGTTCTTTTAGGGGGAGAATGATATTTAGAAGCCAAGAATTTGTGTGCCTAGACATATATTTACATCTGGGTTTCTTTATTTATATTGAAAACCATTAGGGTGTCTATTAGTACCTCCAGGTCTCATTCACTGTAACAGGAATTGTTCTAGCTTTCTCCTTTTCCAAATAAGTAGTGCCTTTCTCAGCAGTGAGAAACTTGGCGCCCATTTATTTTTATTCCTACTTATCCATTTTGGTTGATCCCCTGGTGCATAACCAATATTCTCTCAGCTGCCGTCTGCCCCTAGCCGTGTCCTCCCAGCCCTGCTCTGATGCCATTTTACCCCTCTCAGGCTCTGACACCTCAGTAGGTGACACTCCTTAGATACCATCCCCTTCCTCCTCAGGCTTTGGTTTTCCTGGCAGGACTGCCTCCCTGTGCAGATCCTGCTTAGCCAGAGTTGTGCCTTATGTAGACTGACCCACGTAGATTGACTCAGGCAGCTCACTCGTCTCTGAAATACACTGTCTCTATACTCTGCTCTACCAAATGGCTATGGAATTGATAAGAACCAAATCTGATTTCTAATGACTCTTGTACTACCATATATTGGTTTGTTTATGTTGACTGTTTTTAAATCAGGAAACATTTTATATAAACTCAGGAAACATTTCATATAAACTTTAATTTCTTACAATCTGTGAACCCCATCTTTGTGTTTGGTCCTTCTTTTTACTTGTATAAACAATTGCTTGTTAAATACTATTTTATTATATTTTGGTGTCAGTTTTGCTGTGCACTTAACAAGATAACTTTTTGCTTATCAACCTGGTTTATATAATATCTCTGAAATTTTAATCATTTTTTAAATTTGAGTCACTTTGTAATCGTAATTATGTGGTCAATCTGTTCTTCAGTACTTAACTAGGTAAGAACACACATTTTCTAATTACTCGCTGCAGTGATTGCAATAATTTGCTTATAGTTAGTTTATTGAATACCTTGGGAAAAAGTGGCCTAAGATAATATTTTATCTTGAGTTTTTTTTTTTAAATTTTTTTATTTGTTTTAGTTGTACACAAAGCCTTTATTTTACGTGGTGCTGAGGATCGAACCCGGGCCGCGCACGTGCCAGGCTAGCGCTCTACCACTGAGCCACAACCCCAGCCCCAGCCAGTTTTATCTTGAGTTTTAATAGTCGTATGTCTGTTTCCTTTGTTTTGTATCCTCCATGTCAAACTAGAGCTCCCTTCCTCTTTGCCCGCACGTCTTATACACACGCTTATTGTGTCCATCATCATATGATTTTAAAAAGTTTCTCTTTCCCCTCACTAGATTGAAACTCCACTGATGGAGGAGCATGTGTCTTTTCTCCCCTCAGTCTCTGGGGCTAGAGAGTGCTTGGCTTAGCTCCAGCCTAGACCTTTAAAACTTAGGGACTGGAAGCTTTTGTTGGAGCACGTATAGCATGCAACATAATGGTACAATCTTTTTATTTTTAATTAAAAAACAAATAATTCTTAATTCTTTTTGAAGCTGGATAAGAAATCATCTCCATCAACAGGAAGCCTAGATTTTGGAAATGAGTCAAAAGAGAAATTACTGAAAGGAGAAAGTGCACTAGAGCGGGTCCAGCGTGTCCCTGGCAACGCCAGCTGTTGCGACTGTGGCCTGGCAGATCCAGAGTGGGCCAGCATCAACCTGGGCATAACCTTGTGTATCGAGTGCTCTGGAATTCACCGGTGGGTGGTCTGTCCACAGTGAGAGACTTCTTTTGGATAAACACATTGTAAAAAAATTTAATTTGGTTCCATCTGTGAGAAGATCTTTTCCATTTCTCTAATTTTCTACTGGTTTGTTGATTTTTGTGCCATTTGTAAAGCAGATAAAATTCTGGTTTGTGTGAAGTGCTTTTGAGGACTTTGGTTCACCATTCTTTACTAACCAGGAGATCTATCCCGGGTTGCATGTGTATTGAAGGCTGTATTGGGTTTTTGCCATTCTAAAAGAGAAAAAGAATTTTCATAAATATGCTTTTTTTCTCTTTTAGAGTGGCACAAATCCAATACAGTAGAGACTTGATAGTTTCATATTAATAATGCAGTCTTTTTTTTCCTAATATAGGAGTCTGGGGGTTGATATTTCAAAAGTACGATCTTTAACTTTAGATACCTGGAAGCCTGAACTTTTAAAGGTAAAATGAATATTTGCATGAAAATATTTATTTTCACATAAAAGTAAAATTTCAGAATCTTGGTTGACAAATCTATGAGTTACTGTTGCTACCAATAAGCTAACTTGTATTATACCACATATGAGGTTATTTTGGAAACTCTGGTGTTTTTATATTAGATTTTTTAAATTGCTAAGTTTATATAGAACTCTTAAATCTTTTGTCAGTTGACTCTTTTGCAAAACCAGTGTTCCTATATTTTTATGATTTTTCAAAAATATTTTACATTCTTTGCCAAATTTTTAACCTTTTATAATCAAATTCATATTAAAATATAATAGATAAATTCCACAGTGGATTATTTCTATGTTAGTGTAGGAGTCATCAAATCAAGACATCCTTTTTTTTTTTCTTGTCTAAGGTTCAAATCTATAAAAATATCACAGTAAATTAGACTACTACTGGGTTTCAGATAAGATCACAAAATTCCTACCAGTTAATAATATATACTTTTAATTTTCATGTTTAAATTACCTTATTGTTGAAAATAGATTAAAGATTGGAGTATATCTACATTTTTTTCTGTTTTAAAATTTTATTTTTAATGTGTTTATCCATAGATAACCTGGTAAATCTTGTCAGTTATGTAATGTAAGAAATTTACTTTGTGAAAATATTATGTAAACATCTAAATAAAAGTGATACATTGGTTTGTAAAGTAGAGCCCTATTTAGTTTGATTCTATGAATTGTTATGAATGCAAAGGACAAGAAAGTGAGGGGTGAGGGGCAGAAATCTTATTTCTACATTTATTTTGTGTGTAGATAAAAATTCAGTGGATTCAATTTAGAAAATTTAGAAAAATTATGTGAAACACATCCATCTGATATGTTAAAATATGACTGAAACTTTTTTTTAGCAATATAGAGTAATTACATATAAACTAAAAAGAGAAAATAGTTTACTTCAATTGACTTGTTTAAAACTTTACTGTCTGATCATTGGCTTCTTTTTTTTCAATGAATTCACTAGATGTTGTGCTAACCATAATGGAGGGATGGAAATCTATTAGAAGATGGGTTCCCTACTGTTGCAAAACTTAAAGTCATTTTTGGGAAAAGAATGCAAATATAAATAAAGATATTGGATGATAGATACAAGCACCTACCATTTTAGTACAATTTTATATAAAAGCATTATTAGTATTAGAGGGTACATTTGAGTCAGCCCTTTCTAAAGGAAAATGAAAATTTCCCCTAGGCAAATGAGACAAGTTATAGATATTCAAGTAAGTAAAATTTAAATTTAAAAGACTGTAAGTTGGACAGTAAATAGAATATTAAGAGGATTCCTGGGGAAGAAATAGAAATCAGATGGTGTTTCTAAAGAGATCAGCATGCCACAATACTGAGATTACATTATATACAGGAGAAAGGAACAATTAGATGCAACTGAGATAAAGCTTATAAGCCTTTAACTATTATTTAATTGTAATAACATGTGCCAAGCACAATGGCACATGCCTGTAATCCCAGCTACTCAGGAGGCTGGGACAGGAAGGTCATAATTTGGAGACCAGCTTGGGCAACTTAGCAAGACCCTCAACAAATTAGTGAGACTGTGTCTCAAAGAATAAAAAGGGCTCAGGATATATGTAGCTTAGTGGTAGAGTGTGCCCTGGGGCTTAGATCTTAAAAGTACCACAAACAAACAAAAAAAATAACCCAAAAAACACATTAAAGATCCCCAGTACCACAAACAAACAAAAAAATTTAACCCAAAAAACACATATAAAGATAAGCAAAAGGAAGAAAAAGGACCCAAAATGGTAATCACTTTGCCCAATATTCTTTGTCTTTTATTGAATCCTTTTGTAGTATCTTAAAATGGTTAAAAAAATGATAGAATAATAGCATAAAAATCTAAAATTTTGAAAAATAATAATTCCCATAATTTCTTTTTTAAATAGAATTTGTTTTTTTTGTGACATTAACTTATTTTTATGAGGATATTTTATAAACTTTAATTATAGTGTATCACTGAATTTA
The DNA here is from genome assembly GCA_025594165.1 of Tamias sibiricus. Lineage (NCBI taxonomy): Eukaryota > Metazoa > Chordata > Mammalia > Rodentia > Sciuridae > Tamias > Tamias sibiricus. Next base: position 74,508,086 of record CM046668.1, read on the forward strand.
TTTGGTGGATAGTATAAAATGTGTTCCAAATTCTTACCCACCTTTCCTAACATCACTTACTGAACAATACTTTCTTTTCTTATCATTTTGCTATTTCTCCTTTACCCTACATCAAATTTTTGTAAATAGGGTTGATTTCTATTCTGCTAATTCTTATCCAATGATATATCTATTATTTTACAGTCCTAGCATGGATTTTTTTTAAAGGCTAATAGTACCTTTATTTTTAAAATGAAAAATGTGCTCTAGGTTAATAATACAAAAAAAAAAAAATTTATAATGCATTCTTTATCATTCTTCATTCCTATGACAAAATCAGCCATCACAGACTGGGGACGTAGCTTGGTGGTGGAATGCTTGCCTAGTATGCACAAAGCCCTGGGTTCAAACCCCAGCACTGAAAACAAACACAAAACTCCCCAAAACTAGAAGTAATAATTGCTCAAAGAAGGAAAAAGCACATTTAAATTTTATGAGAGGTAGCAGGGTTATAGGGTCAGGGGAGAGAAATTGGATGCCCTCTCTCTTTTTAGTGGTAGTAGGGAGTGAACCCAGGGCATCACCTATGCCATGCAAATGCTCTCCCACTGAGCCACATTCCCAGCCTAGGGGAGAGAAATTGAGATAGAGGAGAAGCAATAGAAGCAAGGAGAGGATGCCATGACAGAAGAGGGATGACCACAGAAAAAAAAAAAATTGTGAAAGGGGCCGGGCACGGTGGTGCACGCCTGTAATCCCAGAGGCTCTGGAGGCTGAGACAGGAGGATCTGGGGTTCAAAGCCAGCCTCTGCAATGGTGAGGCACTAAGCAACTCAGTGAGACCCTGTCTCTAAATAAAATACAAAATAGGGCTGGGGATGTGGCTCAGTGGTCGAGAGCCCCTGAGTTCAATCCCCAGTGCCAAAAAAAAAAAAAAAAAAAAAAAAAAAAGGTTCTGAAAGGGCTCATGAGTATGGAATAGGAAAGAAAGGGTAACCATGTTTCCCTGCCTGCTTAGTGCCTGCTTTCTGAGGGTGCCTTTATCAGGCTTTGCTCCCATTCTTGGGTCTAGATCACATTTTTATCTTCTTCCTGTCTCATCCCAGGCCTTTCCCCTCTCCCACCAACTCACATGTCCCAACATCTTAACTTTGTTCTCTGCAATCACTGATTGTGTCTTCCTAGTGTATATGCAATATCTCTCTTACCCAGATGTGATTTTTCAGAAAAGCATTTGCATGATCTGTATCTTGGCATAGCGAGCATGTTTGGCCTGAGGATCAAGCCTGAAATCGGGCACAACTAGATGCAGTATGATGCCCCGAGGGGCTACAGATATGATTTGTTAGTGAGGTGAGGAAAGCTCAAACTGAATTAAAGAGGTGAATGTGCAGATACAAAGGAAAATCTAAGAGATTTTGGAACATACACCAAGGAATCAGTCATTATTCGGAAGTAGAACCAAGGAGAGGGAAAAGTCCAAAAGTAATTTCAATAAAGCCGTACCTTTGATGGATTTGTCTATTTCTAGGAAGTGGAAGTGAGGAGAAAACTGAAAAGAATAGATACTTAATCTTAAATTATTGTCCTAAGACTGACTAGTGCTAACTACAGCTAACTGTATAGGTAAGGCTTTATAGTCACACTTCTTGCCCTACTATGGACATACACACACAGTAGTTGTGATATGTAGATAGATATGATGAGTGTAGATAGAATTTAGTGTAAGAGTGGTAATGTGCTAGGGAAGGTATTCTGATGAACAGTGGCAAAGTGATATTCTCAGTCCTTAGTTTATTTTAACGGTAAATGTTATAGAATGAATTGATTGCTCTAAGGACTTTTAATTTATAGTTTGCTCTTCTGTTTTCCTGCTAAACAGCTTATGTGTGAATGATGTTATAAATCATGTTTATGAAGCTATGTGTGTGTGTGTGTTTGAATTTAGTGTAAGAGTGGTAATGTCCTAGGGAAGGTATTCTGATGAAACAGTGGCAAAGTGATAATATTCTCAGTCCTTAGTTTATTTTAACTGTAAACTTTATAGAATGAATGATTGCTCTAAGGACTTTTAATTTATAGTTTGCTCTTCTGTTTTCCTGCTAAAAACAGCTTATGTGTGAATTGGGGAATGATGTTATAAATCGTTTTTATGAAGCTAATGTGGAAAAAATGGGAATAAACAAACCACAGCCAGGACAAAGGTACTGTTTCAGTTCTCTTAATGTTCTGCCTCCCAAATCAGGAATATAGCTGTGATTTTATTTCACTGTAGTCAATGTACAACATCAAGACAGAATGTTTAAAAGTAATTGTGACAGTTCACATGTGACTATCTCTGTTTTGGGTATATTATATAATTATATTTTATTAAGCAGATAATCAACTATAGTTTTGGATGAGAAAGAATCTTAAAAATGAAATATTGATGTTAAGAATGTAAAAGCTTTTAGCTATTAAAGTCACCAAAGTCCTGTTAGTAGCAGGCATTTGAAAAGAAATCTCCAGTGATCAAGTTTCTACTACCTACAATGAATACTTTTACATCATTTGACTTGGTTCCACAAATTTTTGTTAACCACATACTTCAATCATGGCATTATGACACTGAGGAATTAAAGATGAAAAAAGTAGCTCTGGTGTCTCTGAAATTACTCTTCCAGTCCTATGTAAGGAGGCTATTGAAACAGAGTAGCCAGAAGTCAGTGCTTTAAGGCACATAATTTTTGTTGTTGATGCTGGTTTTTAGTTATTAGGATTCTTTATTTTGGCATTAAAATTTTATTTGCCATAATCCTATTTTGGGATTTTTTTTGCTCTCTAAGCCAATGTCATTTAAATCAGAATCTTAATATTTGCTAAAGCATGACTGAGTTAGTTTAGACGTTGAGATGTCCTATTTCAACCAAAGACGAAAGCATTTTAGAAGGACATATGTAAGAAAAACTATAGAATAAACTTGGTATTTTAAGATTGTATTCTAGATCAAAAGTTTTAAATTGTGACATCTATTTCCCCTACAAATTAGGATTGCTATATTGTTTTAAAGTAGTTACTTTTTAAAAAATTATGACCATCAGTAGTAGTGATAGTTGAGTATGTGAGTAAAAATGAAATTAATTTCTATAAATTTTTAGTTCTAATTTTTTCATTCTGCAAATAGAATGAGAGTACATGTATAGAAATAAATGTACACAACATTAAGAAAATAAAAGAATGTAACTTTCATACTTTTGATTTTTCGGTTAGGTTACTGTTTTTCATCTTACTATGAACTAATATTTGGAAGGGAAACATGTTAAATAATGTCACAGGTTCAGTTTTTATTAAATTACATTCATTGAAAATACTTAGCTGTGCTAAGAGATCATGAAATTTTTATGTATAGCAGACAGGAGAAAGAGGCATATATCAGAGCAAAAGTATGTGGAGAGGAAATTTGTGGATAAATATTCTATATCACCATCACCTCCTGAGCAGGAAAAAAAGATTGTCTCCAAAGGTTGTGAAGAAAAGAGGCTGAGCATTTCTAAACCCGGGCCTGGTGACCAAGTCAGAGCATCTACCAAAGTTCAGGTATTACAACTCCCTTGTTACGAATATAAATATTTTCTTGAGTGAAGTCAGTGATCTCTGAATTAGTAGCCATTGTAGGTATCTTAAATGCTGAAAACCTGTTTTTTTTCCCTACATATTCAGAGGAAAAACTGGATTTTTATGTCTTTAAAACAGTTAAATTTAAATAATGCCAAGATAATTCACATTTCTAGGTAATGTGTATATTCTAAGGAGTAAAACTGCTTAAAATACAAGGGGAGATGGGAATTATCAATATATCATGCCAAAAGCCGTAAGTATCTGATTAACTACCTGATTTCCTTCCTATTTTTTCCTCCTAAATTTTTCCCCAGTACCGTGTTCTCCTGCCCTTTTCCCTTCTTATGGCCTGCTTTGTGCTTTGCTAACTTGCATGTCCCCAGGGTTGCTGTAAGTAGCGACGAGGCCAGGCGGGAGGCTCTGTTCTGTCCTGATGAGCTAGATTCACTCTTCTCCTACTTTGATACTTCTTCAAAACCGTGTAGTAGTAAGCACTGCTCTTGGGAGCATCCAAGTCTGTGCAGTGGTCATTGTGCGGTGTGGCCATTTCTCCAGATGTTACCCATTGTCTCAGAATTACACTTTACTTTTAGTCATGCAATAAATTAAGCTCTTTACTACTCCTAACAACTTATGGGGAATGAGATGTTAAAACTTATTTTCAAAGTTTATTTTCAGGCTTTAAGATTGACTTATATTACAATAAGCTAAGTGTTCAGGTGAATTAAAATCATATTAAATGTATTCTACTGGTGGTGGCTGAGTTCACGTTGACATGTAAGAGCTCATTTTAAAACCTTGTTGGTTGTGGGAGAGTTTGCTATCTAAATGATGTGAACTTTAATCACTAGCTGCTATTTTTCTTTAAAATAGTCAAAAGTAATGACAGTGGCATCCAGCAGAGCTCTGAGGATGAGAGAGAATCTCTACCCTCCATGGTGTCAGCCAGTAGTTTATATGAGCCTGGTGAGTTTTGATGGAATTCGGTGTTAATTGGTATAGTTTGCATGTGGTAAGTGCCTCATCTTGATTAAACAGTTTCTAAAGAAGTGGTTAGTCTTTTAGAAGGTAGTAAGGGAGGAGTAAAACGGTTAAATGAGAAAGCAGCTATTTCTCTTTATATTTGAACATTCTCTCCTAGTTGTACAGTCTTCCAGGCCTCATGATGTATTCTCAGATGCCTTCCCAATAGCTAAGGATAATTTTTAACCCACAAGCACTGTGTGCCTTATCTTGATCTTTCTTGTGCCTATCTTTTCTTATCACATGAAAGAGATCAGCGATTCCTTCTCCATTAAGTTTTTCCTCTGACCATTGCTTTCTTCTGTCTTTATTCTCTCTTCCATGAGTTTCAGTGATTTTGGTCTTGTGGAATTCTCAGGGGAGTAAGCATTCTTCATATTATTTGATCAGATTACAGTGCAAATTATGATGGAACTGGATTATCTAGGAATGAAATGAGGATTGTCTAGTGGTGAAATCCTTTAGGGATTCTTGCTACTTCCTGAATCCGGACTTATTGAAATGTAGCCAAGGTTAACAGAGTAATTAGCCTATCTTCTGGATACTGGCAAGACCACAAAGGTCTAGCATGCCAGTTGATGTCTTTATGAGAGAAGGTTGAATGTTCAATGATTAGTCTGTAAGAAATAAGATTTATGTGAAAATCTGCCCTAAGCTCATAGTGATAGACTAGTGGTTTCTTATGTCACAATCTTCACATGTGGTTAAGAGTAGAGTTCTTTTTCAAAAAACATTGTGGTAAAGTGCACACAACATAAAATTAGCCATGTTAACCATTTTTTAAATCTACAATCCACTGCATTCGCTTTGTGCCACCATTACCACCATTCATCCACAAAACTTTTTTTCATTTTGTAAAACTGAAACACTGTACCTGTTAAACAATTCACCCCTTTCTTGCCAAGAGTTCATTTTTATTAATGTGTTTGTGTTTGCTTTTCAGAAGGAGAAAGGCAAGATTCTTCTGTGTTTCTCGACTCTAAACATCTTAATCCAGGACTTCAGCTTTATAGGGCTTCATATGAAAAAAACATTCCTAAAATGGTTGAGGCTTTGGCTCATGGTGCCGATGTGAACTGGGCTAACTCAGAGGAAAACAAAGCAACACCACTTATTCAGGCTGTGTTAGGGGTAAGAATTTATACATTGAGGTTTTCATTGATAGCAAAATATAAAATAGTATAAGTTTTGATCTTGGCTTTAGTACGTGTGTGTGTGTGTGTGTTTTTAAAATTTTTTGCTTTGAGAGATGGCTTAGAAAATAAACTTTTGTGGGCTGGGGTTGTGGCTCAGCGGTAGAAGCGCTTGCCTAGCATGTGTCAGGCACTGGGTTCAGTCCTTAGCACCACATATAAATTAATAAAAATAAAAGCCCACCAACAACTAAACAAAATATAAAAATAAAGCAGCTTTATGTTCAAAAGAAAAGAAAAGAAACCTTTGTGTACCTAGTAACAATTCCTAGGCATCACTTTTGATTATTTTAGTTTTTTGTTTGTTTTTCATTAATGGAACAGGAAAGTAGTCAACAATCAGTAAATCCCTATTAGAAATACTTTTGGGGAAGAAAATAATATAAACTATCATTTCTTTGCTTTTGCTGGGTGATTTTTTTTTTTTTTTTTGCATGGGAGAAGAATAAAATGGAAGTACTATTTGAGTAAAGTAAATGAAACTACTTGTGGGTGTGGGGAGTGGTTATTGGGGATTGAATCCAGGGTTTAGCACCTGGTAGGCAAGTACTCTACCACTGAGCCGCATCCCCAACCCTTTTTATGCTATGAGAGAGAGGGTCTTGCCAAGTTGCCCAGGCTGAACTTGCCCTCCTCCTGCCTCAACCTCCTGAGTAGCTGGGATTACAGGCTTGCACCACCGCACCTGGCATTATGGTGTTTTTAAAAATAGAAATGTATTGCTGTTTCTTTTTATTGTTTGCATTTGTACACCATTATCCTCTTTTTCTTTTTAAGGGCTCTTTGGTAGCTTGCGAGTTCCTCCTACAGAATGGTGCTAATGTGAACCAAAGAGATGTCCAAGGGCGGGGACCACTACATCATGCCACTGTCTTAGGGCACACAGGGTAACTATAGTGTTTAAATATTTAGGTAGATGTTATTTTAAAAATTATTCTGAAATAATGTTTGGCTTTTTCTCCAGGTGAGGTCATTAAGTTTGTAAGGAGATACATTCCTATGACTCATTGTTATGTTGAAATTTGAAAGTTCCAAAGTTTTTTTTTCAGAAAAAAACACAATAGTTTCCAGACAAGAAAATTTCAAAACTTACGTTGACCTTAAGTTGTCATTAAATAGAACAGTTTTAGTATTTAACTTCCTATATTCTTATAATTGTGGTGGTTTTGTTAGACAACTTACATCTGTGTTTGTGTATTAAGGCATGAACACATACAGTATCCACATAGTGCACACACCCACAATTCTATTTTGGAGAATTTTGTAACTTTGGAATTTTTAATTTTTATGTTGGGTAGCTAGGTAGATTATGAAGTAAATTTGTGGTTTGGGCAAATGACGTTATGGCTTTTGAAGCAGTGTTAAGACTCATAGGACAATAAAGCCATGAAAATATACTTTCTATTATAAAGTATAAATGAGGGAAAGATGTTGGCTTTATACCAAAACTTTATGTCATAGGCAATTGATTTTTAAACAAACTATCTCAAAGTTTTATTCTCATTATCATTTCCTTGATGGACAAGAAGCTGTTCTTTTTTTTTTAACACATCTTTTATTTTTATTATGACTTATTTTCTTTCCCTTTATCAGCAAGAGATTGATTTAAAAAAAAACTGAGCATGTGTATTTTAATTCAGCTGCAGAAGCTTCACAAACTTAACATTGCAGAAGTGTTGGCTTTTTTTTTTTTAAATGCTACAAAATTAGTTTCTTGTGAACACTTTCATATACTGAAAATACCACACAATTTATAATACTTGAAAAAAATATATTCAATCCACATCAATTCTCAAATCCTCTGGCTGGAAGATACCATTATTTTACTCAGTCTACCATTGCTTCTAAAATAGGAAAGATCAGATAAAAAAAGGGTCTATACCACAGACCAATGTGCTTGACATTGTTGGGGTTCACATTTTAAATCACCCAGAAAGTGGATAAAATGCCATTTTGATTTTTCTTCTTATGTTGTTTCTGCTGAAATAACACCAAAAGATGCAGACATGACCATGAAAAAAGATCACTTTAGTTTGCCATCATCAAAACTCCAGCACTGATTAATGTGCTTGTATTCTAAACACAGCATGAGATTAGCAGTTTGAAAACTTGCTAAAATTGATACAAAACATAAAAATGTATCCATGAGGTGACTGATTTGGGGTTATTTTTCTGGGACATTAGAGGGTTCTTAGTCATTTTGGGTACATGTCTAACAATAAGGCAAGCATATTGACTGTTGCATACACTTTAAAAAAGGATGAAAAATGTTAAATTCACAATCTCATCTATCACAGTCTTCACTAGATAATTAAATTCTTTAAGTAATTAAAATTAATGTTAAATTTTAGTATTTTAACTTGAAAGTCAGCAAAATCTTATTTTATCAGCCTTGGCTTTTTTCATTCTTAAATAATGGCTTTGAGTAACCTTTGTTTAAGTTTCTCAAAATCTGTATACTTTTCTAATGATATTCTTTAAGGGCATGGGCCATAATTTTTATATTCCACTGTGCTATATAGCACCATAATAGTATAAGATAATATAGATGAAAATATTTCAAAATGTATATTGTTCTTGGTCAATTTTTATTATTGAAATCAATGTTCATTACATATTTGTAGAATGAATCAAGAATTTTATAATGAAATATTTCTTTAAGCTTTTTATTTTTTTTAATATTCTTTTTATTCTTCTTGGCAATATTTCAAAAATGCTGTTTCCTTAAATAGGCAGGTACATTTACTCCTAAAGCGAGGTGCCAATCAGCATGCCACTGATGAGGAAGGGAAAGACCCTTTGAGCATAGCTGTGGGTGCAGCCAGTGCCGATATAGTAACTCTGTAAGTATTTCCTTTCTACTTGCTTATTTCCCATGCAGTATGTTACTTATACAGGATGTTAACACAGAACTTCATGCTTTGACTGAATTTTAATTGTGGTTGGTATTTGCTCTGTACCGTGTACTTCTCTCAGCACGTTAAATGTAAGCACTTCAAACGCACAAACTGTGTTGATTCTCACAACAACCCCATCAGGAAGGTTTTATTTTCAGATTTTTTTTTAGTACTGGCAATCAAATCCATGTCCTTTCACATGCTAGGCAGGCACTCTGCCATTGAGGTACATCACAGCAATATTACTTTCATTATCTTTATTTTTTCCACATATTTTATTGGTACATTGTAAGTTGTACATAATGGTGGGATTTGTTGTCACATATTTATACATGCATACAATATCATTTGTCCAGTGTCACTCCCCTCCTCTTTCCCTCTCCCTCCTTCCATCCCACTCCCTGGTCCCTTTCCTCTATTCTCCTGATCTGCCTTTGATTTTTATGACATCCCTGCCCCCTTTTCCTTTTTCCTCTCTAGCTTCCACATTTGAGAAAAATGTGACCCCTGGTGTTCTGAGTTTGTTCACTTAACAGAGTGGTCTCTAGTTCTATCCATTTTTCTGAAAATGACATAGTTTCATTTTTTATGACTAAATTAAACTTTACTGTTTATATATACCACATTTTCTTTATCCATTAATATACTGATAGATGCCTAGGCTAGTTCCATAGTTTGGCTATGGTGCTGGTATAAACATGGGTCTGCAATATCATTATGGTGTGCTGACTTTTAATTCCTTAGGATAAAAACCAAGGAGTGGTGTAGCTGAGTCATATGGTAGTTTCGTGCCTGGTCTTGTGAGGAACCTCCATACTGATTTCCATAGCGGTTGGACTTATTTACAGTTCTACCCACAGTGTTAAATTGCTGTTTTTTTCCTCCACATCCTCTCCAGCATTTATTATTAATTGTATTCTTGATGACTGCCATTCTGACTGGCATAAGATAAAATCTCAGTGTAGTTTTGATTTGCATTTCCCAAATTTCTAATGATGTTGAACATTTTTTCATATATTTGTTGGCAATTTGTGTTTCTTCTTTTGAGAAGTGTCTGTTTAATTCATTTGCCTATTTATTACTTGGGTTATGCATTTTTTTGGTGTTTAGTTTTTTTGAGTACTTTATTATTCTAGATATTAACCCTTTGTCAGAAGAGTAGTTGTAGCAAAGATTTCCTCATTATCCTCATAGATAAGGACGCCAAGTTACAGATAATTTGAAAAATCCTTGAGTGATGGAGCTTCAACTTGAAACCAAGAACTTTGACTCTTAGCCATTTTTGTTATATTGCCTGATCAGTAGAAACCAAAACAGTGACTTCTTTGAAATGGTTTCTTGAACTCTCAGTATAATAGTAGGGCTGGGGTTGGGATTGGTAGTATAATAGGTGATGATTCTCTTACCTTGAGAATTAGAGTTTTATAAGTAGGAAGGGCAGCTCCATTGATAGTAACTTGTGAGGTTGCATTGCCTTTGGGTGGTAATATTTAGAAATATGAAAAAAAAAAAAAAAAAAAAAAAAAAAAGCGCCGAAAACATGCATTGGTGAAAAGATAGCCTCTTCAACAAATGGTGCTGGGAAAACTGGAAATCCATATGCAGCAAATTGAAATTAAACTACTCTCTCTCACCTGGCACAAAACTCAAAGTGGATCAAGGACCTAGGAATTAGACAGAGACCCTGTGCCTAATAGAAGAGAAAGTAGGCCCATATCTACATCATGTCGGATTAGGTCCTGACTTCCTTAACAAGACTCCTAAAGCACAAGACATAAAATCAAGAATTAATAAATGGGATGGGTTCAAACTAAAAAGCTTCTTCTCAACAAAGGAAACAACCAACAATATTAAAAGAGAGCCCACAGACTGGGAGAACATCTTTACTATATTTTCATCAGATAGTGCACTGATTTCCAGGATATATAAAGAACTCAAAACACCCAACACAAAAAGAATAAATAACCCAGTCAATAAATGGGCTAAGGAAACGAAGAGATACTTCACAGAAGAAAATATACAATCGATCAACAAATATTTGAAAAAATGTTCAACTTCATTAGTAATTAGAGAAATGTGAATCAAAACTACTCTAAGATTTCATCTTACTCCATTCAGAATGGCAATTATCAAGAATACAAGCAATGATAAGTGTTGGCAAGGATGTAGGGAAAAAGGTACACTCATACATTGCTGATGGGACTGCAAATTGGAGCAATAACTCTGGAAAGCAGCATGAAGATTCTTTTTAAAACTTAGAATGGAACCACCACTTGACCTAGCTATCCTACTCCTCGGTCTATACCCAAAGGACTTAAAATCAGCATACTACAGTGACGCAGCCACATCAAGGTTTATAGCAGCTCAATTCACAATAGCTAAATGGTGAAACCAACCTAGATGGCCTTGAATAGATGAATGGATAAAGAAACTGTGGTATATATACACAAAGAAATATTACTCACCATTAAAAGAGAATAAAATTATGGCATTTGCAGTAAATGGATGGAGTTGGAGAACATCAAGCTAAGCAAAGTAAGCCAATCCAAAACCCAAAGGGCCAATGTTCTCTCTGATAAGTGGATGCTGATACATAATGAGGGGGGGCATGGAAAAAAAAATGGAGGAACTTTGATGGGACACAGGGGAGGCAGAGATGGGGAGGGCGTCATGGCATGGGGGTAGGAAAGGTAGTGGATGATGAGATGCACATCTCAGGTACCTAGGGAAACCTAGGTACATATGTGACTGACTGCACACATGGTGCAACTCTACATCATATACTACCAGAGAAATGAAAAGTTGTGCTCTCCATTTGTGTACAATGAACCAAAATGCATTTTTTCTGTCATGTATAGCTAATTAGAACAAATTTAAAACAAAACCACAATTATTTACATGAGCTGGGCATGGTGGCACACACTGAGGAATACAGAGGAAAAGAGGGGTACACACGAGAATATTTTACTAGTTTAAAATGCTGTTTAAAGTTAGTTTTAAAAAAGGGGTGGGGGGATACTTGTCCTCTTCATCCAATGCTATATGTCTTCTTCTCTTAGGAAGAATAACCCCCAAAGAATGTAAAGCCAATATGGTAATCTTGGGAGAATTTATTACAGTTTTTGGATGTCAAAATATATTCCCAGTATTTAGAGGTAGCACATCCTATTTATACATTGTAAACTACCTTACTTCAAAGTAAACTTATGACAGCCCATTTCTTACATACTATAGGAGAATAATTTCAACAGTTGGCCGGTATAATTGTTAGTTGGAGAAGCCAGGAATTCTCTGACATCTGGAGATGCTGTATCTGAGATCACTGGGTCTTATAAACTAAAAAGGCAATTTGTTTTAGTGGTAAATAGTGGTAAAGGGGAAAACATTACATCAGCAAACGTATTACTTGCTTACATAATTCACACATAACTTCATCTAAAAGATTCTTTTATTTAATTTCAGGTTACGTTTGGCAAGAATGAACGAAGAAATGCGGGAATCAGAAGGACTTTATGGACAGCCAGGTCAATATTCCACTAATAACCATACTGAAATGCAGTATAAGAAATGCATTCAGGAATTTATCAGTTTACAATTGGAAGATTCTTAGTTCTTTAATGTGATACTATAGAGTTTTTGTAACCTACTTGTAAATTGTGAGTTGTTAGCTATATACTGTACCTTCTGAATTCTTGGGATGCTGATCCTGGCCTCTTGAGAATCCACAGCTATTTCTATTACAGTGCACATTTGCTGTGTTTCACTTTGGCTGCTGACTTCCTCATCTGCTGTACAGATGTCTTCCACATACATTCCAGAGACCTGAATGGAATGATGAAAATACTCTCTATATACTTACAGCAGCAAAATAGTTGTTTTCTTTTTGGAATTCTGTTTAGTGATTATAACAAAGTTACTTTCTTTTTGTTATTCAGGGAATTTCTATACATTGTGTTCAGGGAAAACAAAAACAAAAACAAAACAAAACAAAAAAACAAATCACCATACATTCTGCATACAAAAAATCAGTATGGAAATAACAAGAAAAAGTTTATCAAAAGGTTTTCTATTTCAATATAAAATTGAGTTGAAGATTTAAAGTAACAATGTATCAGTAGGTTGGAAATCTATAATGGGAGTGGAGTTATTTAAAATATTGAAAAATAGGGTCTCATTTTTATCTTTAGCTTTGCCCCAAGCAATTGTACCATATCTGTTGGATAAGTCGAAGTTTTTAGAACAGCGTTTTGTGAACCCAATGACAAAGTAGACATTAGAGGAATCTCAACTCATGAGATCACCTTAAGCTGTGTTCTGAGTAATTTTCACCAAAGTTGAGATGTCATGGAAAGGAGGAAGCATTGCTGATCATATTCCTCTTTTATGAACACATGTTGATTAGACATTCTTCACAAAGGAAAGAATAGTTATTGAATCTTTACTTTTGTGATTTTTGAGTATGTGAATTACTAATCTTTTAAATTCATATACATATTAGTAAAACATTTCAGGAATTTATGACTAAAATACTTTAGAATGTTCAGTTTATAATTAGTATATTTTTGATTTTTTAAAAAAGTGAATATTGGTAACTTCATTTTTAAAGTGACCTGGTAATATCATTTCTTCTTTCTGTTTAAGTGTTTTGAGATTTCTGTAGTAGCTTCATCCATTTGCTTTATTTTAACTAGATCAACATATAATGTATCAGTGGGCCATTCTTTTCTCAGAGGACTGTCTATTTATTGCTTATTTTTGGCCCGATTTAATGGGGAACAAGTAAGGACTTTGAGAATAGAGGCATTTTAGCTAGATACTTGTAATCTAGGGTATCCCACTCTAATCCTATGGATCAAATGTAACTACTTCATGATATTCTGAGATGTAAGAGTGCTGATTTGGGTGAAGCTCTAGTGTTAATTCTGGATTTCACCCATTTGTTTTAAACTTGAATGTTGGATTTTAAATAAGTTATAATTTTGTAACAGATACACTTAAGTGATAGTATTAATAAGGCCATTTTTGAGGCCTTTGTATTTAAGCACTTTAAAATAAAAATTGATCAAAGGATATGATCTGACATTTGTGAGATAACAGTGAACTTCAAGATTTTAAATTAAACAATTTTTTTCCTGAAATTTTAAACTTAAATGTTTGGTCAGTTGCTCTTTCCTTAAGGTGTTTGCTGATGAAGTTTTCGCAACTGATTAGTCAGAAGGTCAGTGGACGACTCTTCTCTGGAGTTGGAAGCGTGAAAAGACAGAACCTTCAATGTTCTTGCTACTACTTCTAGTTCTACCCAAATTGCTTGGGTGGCTATTGCCATCATTTGGGAGCATTCTAATGTCTCTTTCACTGTCACTTATGTATAAATTTATATATAAGTCTGTAAACTTCCCTTCATCAGTAGAAAAATTATCTTTTCAAATTTATTTTAATGAAAATTTGAAAAAAAGCCCTCATGGTAAGACAAGCTTTATTACCATTCCCAAATTTTAGAAGTTAAAAAATAGATCAGTATTCTGGAAATAGTATAAAAAGAGACTTTTTTGGATTGAGGATCATCTTATCAATACTAAGATTTTTAACACATTTGCAGGGCCTATTAAATAAAGCAGAAAATATTTATGTGTATACATGTGACATGGTGAAATGGTACAGCAATTGCTCTCTGGTAACTTTTCCATTATGAGTTTGGAGAGAGATACGTTTGGCTCCAGCAGCAGCTCTTTGGTTTTCTTCTGCTTATGATTATAATTTTTTTTTCTAAGAGACTCTGGTTGATTGCTTTATTGGGATTCTTTTTTTCTTTTTGTGATTGTCTTAGTAATAGAAAAACCTCAGAACTCTGTAGTTTATAGGAACAGGAATTTTCAGCTTTGATAATGAAGAGCTCTACCATTTAAAAGACTCAGATACAATGTGCTGTTGTGATGGATATTTTGAATACCAAAAAATAAAAATGAATTTAAACTATCACTGGAAACACATGAATACATTTTGACAAACTCAGATCTGTCCAGACATAGAAAAGCTAACTCTCTGAAAGGAAAAAAAAAAATGTGGATAAGTAATTTAAAGAATATTCTTAGCTTAGCATTACAAATATTGGGTGATCAGTTGCTCATCATTTGTAATAAATTACTAAATGTACTTCTGGGAACATTCCAGGGAAGGATATTCTGAGTTTTGTTTATATGGTATAGGATAGACAATTTACATTTGCCTTGGGAAAAATTCCAAGTACTTAAAATTTGTGTTTAAACTTTGAATAATCACACTGAAGTTCAATTTGTGTTAGCTATATTAAATATCTTAGTCACTTGTTCTTGTAACATTTGCTTTTGACAACACATTTTGAGGTCAAGAAGATAGTATATTAACAGTGCATTAATTAATGTTTTGTTAGAAACTAAATGTTAGCAAAAAGTTTTGTGTGTGAAAATGGAAACTTCTTTTGTATTGTATTGACTCTTTTTAAACGTATCCAGTCAGTGAAACCAATGATTAATATAGCACCAACATTTTTTCTTCAAGGAAGCATTTAATGCAGTGAATGAAAGGTCTTATAATTTGTTTTGCATGGTACAATGGTTCTACTAAAATGTACTTGTGTAATAGGTACTAGATGATTTAAAAACAAAAAACCAGAAAACCATAAAAAAAAAAAAACCCTCACAGCTTGTTATACAAAAGTATGCATTACTAATTGTAGAAGCCATATATTGCCATTGTACTGTTGTAATACTTAAGAATACTCATCTGGTGTTATCTGTTAACTATTTGGCATTAAGCATCTGCTAGATCTTCTTCCTATTTCTTGAATGTATAATTTGTGCCTTTTAAGTTACTTCTGGTGTTGAATGGTAAAATCAGTGTGGTATTTTTTTGTATTATAATCTGCACTTTACACTTTCTTGGAAAGTAAAATTCTAGACTATCTAGTTTAAATAGTATTTTAAAAATATTTATAATGTTTACAATAAATATTTTACATATTTTAATTCAACATCTAAAAAATAGGAAAAATTTTAAAATATTTTGTATGGTTTGTTAATTGCTATTTAAAGTTGCTCTCAGTTTACATCTTTTAGAATGGTTAAGAATGGAAATAGATTGTAGTTTGTCTTTTAATGTGGAAGTAAATTTTTAAGCAATCAAGTGTATAATTGGATTGTCTTACCAGTTCCAATATATCAACCTTCAGTTTTTATTAACAATAACATGGTTCCATATCACTCTCAGCCAACCCATTACAATTATCTTGTTCTCACCCCCTTTTTCTTTTTAAAGTAGATTTATTAGGTTTAACTGATTGTTTCAGATCATGATTAAATTTCCAGGGCTAAATAAAAACTATATATAGAAATTTTAATAAATGGCTTTTTTTTTACACAGACTAAATATTGAAAGGAACTAAATATTAAAAGTATTAAAATCTTTTTATTGAAAATCTGGGTTATGTCATTAGGTCTTTTTTACTAGCTCTTTATCCCTTTCCCACAACATTTTTCTAATTCTCTAGCTTTTGGTGTGACATCTATTGCTTCACCAATCTCGCTTTTTAAAATTGACAAAACTTAACAGCACCATGAACAACTGTAGCAATGTGTTTCTTATAAAATGGATGCAAGTTATCTTATGGGAATGATTATAAAACCCTGTTGCAGAAGTAATCATCTAAAACAGTATTTTCTGCTCACAATCCTGAGAACAATTATTGTCATGTATCTGTCTAAGGCTAATGTTTTGGAAGAAGCATTCATGATGAATGTTTTATCTTGAAAACACCATTCCTTCATCTGAGGGATTAATTTTATGTGTGCCTATAGTTCCTGCTATAATGTCAATATCTATAATTTATATCTCTACAAGAATATTGAATATTCTTGTATTTATTTCTCTAATTTAACATTTGTCTTTGGTATTTATTCTCATTTTGTCATAGTATATGACATTTTGTCATATGTCTTGCTTGTATTTCATATGTCTTGCTTGTATGACCTACAGTGAAAAAAAACTTCAGACAGTGTCAAACTATGATTATTTAGTCCTCTTCTAGGCTTATTAGAAGCTTAGTAAGTAGTGGATTAGGTGTCCTAGTTTAAGCATTAAGTTTGAGTCAGGAATTACATGTAATTTTATTTTAAATTTATTCTAATTAAAAGATTATATTAATAGGAAGTTTTACCCCCACCTGATTTTCAGTTTGTCTTGTTTAATAACTGGTATTAATCAGAAACATTAGTATTTGGTTTTGGTCATTTCTTTTGGCCTTTATCAAAGGAAATATTTATTCCTTCATTTAGAATGATCTTTTTTCTCATGTGTTAATAAATGTTTCTTTACATTGCTTTAAAACACTTGCATCTATGCTCTTTTCTTACTGAGCTTTCCTCTGTGGCTGCATCTGAGGTGCTTGTTTCAGGTATAGTTTTTTTTTCTTTCATTATATACTTTCCTGGCATTATTTTAGTTGGCCTTTTTTTTCCCCCAAAATGCTCATCTGAACAATTTTTAAATGAATTATAGTTATTAGTCAAAAATGAATATTGTCTTATTAATACATGTGCAAATTTTAAAAGTGTTCTTATTTTACTTTCATGCAGGTGATGAAACTTACCAGGACATTTTTCGTGATTTTTCACAAATGGCATCCAATAATCCAGAGAAACTCAATCGTTTCCAGCAAGATTCACAGAAATTCTGATTTTTTTTTTTTTAAGTAAGGAGAAAAATATAAAATCTGGCAACTTTCTAATGTGTACAATTAAAAACTCACAATTTTATACTGCTTTAATTCTTCCTAATTTTGGTAGATATTGAATGGTTCAGAAAAAAATTACCCATTCATTCATATTTTTGGAAATTAAAACATACATGTCTCATAGTTGGGAAAGGAGTCTACTTTAGTCTACTCTTTTATTAAAAAAAGCCTTGTGAAAGGGCTATTTTATAGATAAAAAGTTTAATTTACGTTTAGGCCATCTCTAGGTTACAAGATGCTAACATGTTAGAAAAAAAAATCTTTTTTTTTTTTTTTGGTCCATTGGTGTTAGCATTGATATGTATATATATATTATACACACATATATGTATACACACACACACACACACACACACACACACACACACACACACACACACACACACACACATTTTTTTCCACGCATCATGCCCAGGATCATTCAGTCAGCATGTCTGCGTCAAGGGGAGCCAATCATCTTGCCTGCCTCAAGAATACATCTGTCTTTAGATTCCCTGATGATTTTTGGTGGTTCAGAATTAGGTATGAGTGTGGATGGGTTTGGTAGCCTAGTTACCATACACACAACATATGGTTTAATCACCAGAGCTAGAGTATAGGCTTCTTAAATACCACTGTGCTTCTTAGGTGATGGGTTATTGCCAGTATTTAACATCCATGTAATGGCTGTACAAGTAGACCATAGTTTAGTCATTTAGATTTATTCCATCGTCTGAAGCAAAGAAGCTCTTAATATTTTTTTCAACTCTTCCCTCCTGCTGAAAAGTTAACAGTTCTTCATTGTTGGGTGATGTCCTAAAACCTTGACAAATTTATCAATGTAATAAAACTGTTTCAAAGTTTACTTGAATGTTGCAAAATTATGCTTTCATCAAAAGATAACTTTCAAAAGAAAAGTCAATTTATAAAATGATGTAGGACTTTTTT
>CM046668.1:74526568-74544680 GCA_025594165.1 Tamias sibiricus
GCATACCTATTAGTCTGGGATTTCCTTATACAATCTTTTCTGTTGAGTCTTCTCTTTCCCATATCCCAATTCTTTCTCTTTCTTGACTTAAGAAAAACTTCAGTACCTTCTCAAGTGTTTCCTGAAAGCAAGGCATTTGTGACTCTACGCATGCATGATAATGTCTTTATTCTGTCTTCAGGTTTGTTTGATGGTTTTGGCTGGGTACAGAATTTTTAGGTTGAAAATAATAGCATTGTGTTTTTGTTTGTTCTGTTAAACAAAAAGAAAGTTTCCAGTGTTGCTGTTAGAACTTTTCATTTGATTTATTTTTTTAATGTTTTAATTTTTGTAGAGCCTTTCTTATTATTGATCTTTTGCATTTTTCCTCTTCAATTTCTCTGTTTTCTCTCTTTGGAGTTTATGGGCTGGTACTGTGATTTTGTTAGTGTGTGTGTGTGTGTGTGCGCGCGCGCGCACACGAGCGTGTGTGCATGATTGCTTTCTTTGTTTTATTTTCTGGGAAATCTCAGTTAATCTTACTAACCTGTTGAATATTTCCATGCTCCTAGCATATATTTAATTTCCAAGAGTTCTTTTTTAGTTCACTAATGTTTTTAAAGATAGACCTGTTCTTTAGTCATGGATGTAGTATTAGAGCTGTAGTTGTTAGCCCTCGCTGCACACTAAATAGCTCAGGGAGCTTTAAAAAAATTTCAATGCTTTGTTAGTACCCGAGAACAATTGAATGGAGCTTACTAGGTGATTTCTATGAGCAGCCAAGATAGAGAACCATTGTATTGGATGTTTTCCTTGACTGTGGTAATTTGCTCATGATGATAAATTAAGACTGCAGATCTCTTAGAACTTCTGAACACATAGATAGATAGCACTTGTTGACTGTAAGCATGTCCTAAGTGTAGAATGTTTGTTGAGCAATAATCATAGTCAGGATCTTTGGAGTTTTTTAGGTTGGTATGGTTTTCCACAGAAAATTTCCTGATCGCCCACACAGAGGTGAGGGACTGGCTAGCTTAACATTCAGTATGTAAATGTTTACTAATTCTGTGCCTTTCACCTTTCAGGTGAACTCTGTTTGGAGACTATTTTATTCCCAGAGACTAAGCTTCTAGTCATTTGTGTTTATGTGTAGAGGGCAGTCCATTAATGGCATGGGGTTAGGGAGGGGACCCTGAGATCTCTTTCTTAAACAATCATCTCTTCAACTTTCATGTGTGGACATCACATTCAGTGCTGTATTCTTTGAGGTGACTTGCCCACTTATGCTGTATTATTGTACTTAGCTTTCAGCTTTTCTAATGTGGCATGAAAACATTAATATATAGACAAAAATTAGGAAGGAACCAACATGATTTCTGCATTATAATACTGACATCCTTTTCCTGTATGATTATTACTTATAAGCTTTTTCAGACCTCTCAGAATATTATGAAACATGTTCTGATAAAACAGATTTATCTGTCTATTTATCTATTTATTTATTTTTGTGGTACTGGGGATTGAACCAGGGGGCACTCAACCACTGAGCTACATCCCCATCCCTTGTTTTATTTTTTTATTTTGAGAGAGGGTTTTTCTAAGTTGCTGAGTCTGGCCTTTAGCTTGGGAACCTCCTGTCTTAGCCTCTTTAGTTGCTAAAATGTGCCTCCATGTGCAGCTATTTTTTAAAAATTTGAAATAATCTCATATTTACAAAGAAGTTCTAAGTACACTACAAATAACCTTTCTCCTTTCAATCCCTTGAGAGTAGGTTGCCAACATGATGCCTCATTACGCTTCGTAACTTTTTAAAAAATTTTTTATTATTCTAATTTGTCATACATGTTTGCAGAGTACATTTCATTTCATATTACATATAAAGAGCACAACTTTTCAAGTTGCTGGTTTTATATAAAGTGTTTTTACAACAATTGTGTCTTCATACATGTATTTAGGGTAATCATGGATAACTCAGTCTGCCATTATTCCTATCCCCTTGCCCACTCCCCTCCCTCTCCCCTCTTTGTTCTATTTAAAGCTCTTTTATTCCTCTCATCCCCTCTCTCTTGCCTTTATAAGTTAGTAACTTCCTATCAAAGAGATCATTCGACCTTTGGTTTTTTGGGATTGGCTAACTTCACTTAGCATTATTTTCTCCAACTCCATCCGTTTACTTGCAAATGCCATGATTTTATTCTTTTTTAGTGCTGAATAGTGTTCCATTGTGTATATATACCAAAGTTTCCCTATCCATTCATCTGCTGATGGGCATCAGGGTGGTTCCACAATCTAGCTATTGTGAATTGTGCTGCTATAAACATTGATGTATCCCTGTAGTAAGCTGTTTTTAAGTCCTTTGGGAATAGGCCAAGGAGTGGGATAGCTGGGTCAAATGGTGGTTCCATTCCAAGTTTTCCTAGGAATCTTCATACTACTTTCCAGATTGGCTTCACCAATTTGCAGTTCCACCAGCAATGTAAGAGTGTGGCTTTTCCCCCACATCCTCGCCAGCATTTATTGTTATTTGTTTTTTCTTTTTGATAGCTGCCATTCTGACTGGAGTAAGATGAAATCTTAGAGTTGTTTTGATTTGCATTTTTCTAATCGCTAGAGATGTTGAACATTTTTTTCATATATTTGTTGATTGTTTGTATATCATCTTCTGAGAAGTGTCTGTTTAGTTCCTTGGCCCATTTATTGATTGGGTTTTTTTTTTTTGTGTGTGTGTGTTAAGGCTTTTAAGAGCTTTATAAATCCTTGAGGTTAGTGTTCTATCTGATGTGCTTGTGGTAAAGATTTGCTCCCATTCTGTAGGTCCTCTGTTCACCCACTGATTGTTTCTTTTGCTGAGAAGAAGCTTATTAGTTTGAATCCATCCCATTTATTGATTCTTGGTTTTAGTTCTTGCGCTATAGGGGTCTTATTGAGGAAGTTGGAGCCTAAGCCAACATGATGGAGATTTGGGCCTACTTTTTCTTCTATTAGGTGCAAGGTCTCCAGTTTAATTCCTAGGTCCTTGATCCACTTTGAATTAAGTTTTGTGCATGGTGAGAGAAAGAGATTTAATTTCATTTTATTACATGAGGATTTCCAGTTTTCCCAACACCATTTATTGAAGAGGCTGTCTTTTCTCCAGTGAACATTTTTGGCACCTTTGTCTAATATAAGATAACTGTAGGTGTGTGGGTTCATCTCTGTGTCTTCTATTCTGTACCATTGGTCAACTGGTCTATTTTGATGCCAATACCATGCTGTTTTTGTTACTATTGCTTTGTAGTACAATTTAAGGTCTGGAATAGTAATGCCACCAGCTTCATTCTTCTTGCTAAGAATCACTTTGGCTATTCTGGATCTCTTATTTTTCCAGATGAATTTCATGGTTGCTTTTTCTATTTCTATGAGGAATGATATTGGGATTTTGATTGGTATTGCATTGAATCTGTATAGTGCTTTTTGGTAGTATGGTCATTTGATAATATTAATTCTGCTTATCCATGCCTTTATTTTATTTGATTATTTTTATGTGGTGCTGAGGATCTAACTTAGTGCCTCAGGCATGCTAGGCAGGTGCTCTGCCACTGATCTACAGCCCCAGCCCACATGATTTTGATTTGTCTCATTACTGGTAAGGTTAACTTTGATAAAGGTATTGTCTTACTAAGCTTCTTTAGTACAAGGTCATTCTTTTTAACTTTGGTAGGTAACACATATTTTGTGAGGGAGGTTCTTCACGATTATAAATATTTTGTTCTTCAGCTTTAATTTATGACAAAATTTAGTTATTTTAGTATGTATTTCTCTTTTATTCAATGTAATATAATCCATTACTATCATTATTTATTTTGCTCATATTGACCCAAATTTGGCTAGTGGAGTCTTCTGTATTCTTTTCATTTGTCCTTACTGATCATTGAGTACTTCTTCCTAGCATGACAAAATGTTCCAAGTTCATTTTCTCGTACTTTCTCTGCACCAGCCTGAAATTGATCAAAGAGCTATAGTTCTTTTGGGGGGAGAATGATATTTAGAAGCCAAGAATTTGTGTGCATAGACATATTTACATTTAGGTTTCTTTATTTATATTGAAAACCATTAGGGTGTCTATTAGTACCTCCAGATCTCATTTACTGTAACAGGAATTGTTCTAGCTTTCTCCTTTTCCAAATAAATAGTACCTTTCTCAGCAGCGAGAAATTTGGCTCCCATATATTTTTATTCCTATTTATCCATTTTGGTTGATTCTCTGGTGCATAACCAATATTCTCTCAGCTGCCATCTGCCCCTAGCTGTGTCCTTCCAGCCCTGCTCTGATGCCATTTTACCCCTCTCAGGCTCTGTCACCTCAGTAGGTGACACTCCTTAGATATCATCCCCTTCCTCCTCAGGCTTCGGTTTTCCTTGCAGCACTGCCTCCCTGTGCAGATCCTGCTTAGCCAGAGTTGTGCTCTAATGTAGATTGTCCCATGTAGATTGACTCATGCAACTCATTCGTCTCTGAAATACAGTGTCTCTATACTCAGCTCTACCAAATGGCTATGGAATTGATAAGAACCAAATTTTATTTCTAATGACTCTTGTACTAACATATTGGTTTGTTAATGTTGACGGTTTTTAAATCAGGAAACATTTTATATAGACTCTATCTTTAATTTCTTACAATCTGCGAACCCTATCTTTGTGTTTGCTCCTTCTTTTTACTTGTATAAACAATTGCTTATTAAATACTATTTTATTATATTTTGGTGTCAGTTTTGCTGTGCACTTAACAAGATAACTTTTTGCTTATCAACCTGATTTGTATAATATCTCTTGAAATTTTAATCATTTTTAAAATTTGAGTCACTTTGTAATCATAATTATGTGGTCAATCTGTTCTTCAGTACTTAACTATGTAAGAACATACATTTTCTAATTACTCACTGTAGTGATTACAATAATTTGCTATAAGTTAGTTTATTGAATACCTTGGAAAAATGTGGCCTAACATAATATTTTGTCTTGAGGTTTTTTTTTTTTTTTTTTTTTTTTTTGTGGTACCGGGGATTGAACTCAGGGGCACTCGACCACTGGGCCACATCCCCAGCCCTTTTTTGTATTTTATTTAGAGACAGGGTCTCACTGAGTTGCTAAGTGCCTCGCCATTGCTGAGGCTGGCTTTGAACTCGCGATCCTCCTGTCTCAGCCTCCCAAAGTGCTGGGATTACAGGCGTGTGCCACCGCGCCCGGCTTTTGTCTTGAGTTTTAATAGTCTTATGTCTGTTTCCTTTGTTTTGTATCCTCCATGTCAATCTAGAGCACCCCTTTCTCTTTGCCTGCACATCTTGTACATATGCTTTTGTGTCCATTATCATATATGATTTTAAATGTTTCTCTTTCTCCTCATTAGATTGAAAGTCCATTGATGGAGGAGCATGTGTCTTTTCTCCCCTCAGTCTCTGGGGCTAGAAGAGTGCTTGGCTTATCTCCAGCTTAGACCTTTAAAACACTTAGGGACTGGAAGCTTTTGTTTGGAGCATATAGCATGCAACATAATGGTACAATCTTTTTTCTTTTTAATTAAAAAACAAATAATTCTTAATTCTTTTTGAAGCTGGATAAGAAATCATCTCCATCAACAGGAAGCCTAGATTCTGGAAATGAGTCAAAAGAGAAATTATTGAAAGGAGAAAGTGCACTACAGTGGGTCCAGTGTATCCCTGGCAATGCCAGCTGTTGTGACTGTGGTCTGGCAGATCCAGAGTGGGCCAGCATCAACCTGGGCATCACCTTGTGTATCGAGTGCTCTGGAATTCATCGGTGGGTGGTCTGTCCAGAGTGAGAGACTTCTTTTGGATAAACACATTGTAAAAAAATTTGTGTTCCATTTGTGAGAAGATCATTTCCATTTCTCTAATTTTCTACTGGTTTGTATTTTTGTACCATTTATAAAGCAGATAAAATTCTGGTTTGTGTGAAGTGCTTTTGAGGACTTTGGCTCACCATTCTTTACTAACCAGGAGATCTATCCCTGATTGCAAGTGTATTGAAGGCTGTATTGGGTTTTTGCCTATTCTAAAAGAGAAAGAATTTTGATAAATATGCTTTTTTCTCTTTCAGAATGGCAAAAACCCAATACAGTAGAGACTTGATAGTTTCATATTAATAATGCAGTCTTTTCCCCCCTAATATAGGAGTCTTGGGGTTCATATTCCAAAAGTACAATCTTTAACATTAGATACCTGGAAGCCTGAACTTTTAAAGGTAAAATGAATTTTTGCGTGAAAATATTTATTTTCACATAAAAGTGAAGATTTCAGAATCTTGGTTTACAAATCTATGAGTTACTGTTGCTACCAATAAACTAACTTGTATTACTCCACATATGAGGTTATTTTGGAAAATCTGGTGTTTTTATATTAGATTATTGAAATTGTTAAGTTTATGTAGAACTCTTAAATCTTTTGTCAGCTGACTCTTTTGCAAAACCAGTGTTCCTATATTTTTATGATTTTTCAAAAATATTTTAAATTCTTTGCCACAATGTTAAACTTTTATAATCAAATCTTATTAAAATATAATAGATAAATTCCACAGTGGATTATTTCTATTTGTTAGTGTAGGAGTCATCAAACCAAGACATCCTTTTTTTTCTTGTCTAAGTTCCATATCTATGAAAATATCACAGTAATTTAGACTACTACTGGGTTTCAGATAAGATCACAAAATTCCTACCAGTTAATAATATATACTTTTAATTTTTATGTCTAAATTACCTTATTGTTGAAAATAGATTAAAGATTGGAGTATATCTACATTTTTTTCTGTCTTAAAATTTCATTTTTAATGTGTTTATCCATAGACAACCTGGTAAATCTTGTCAGTTATGTAAAGTAAGAAAGTCACTTTGTGAAAATATTATGTAAACATCTAAATAAAAGTGACACATTGGTTTGTAAAGTAGAGCCCTATTTAGTTAGATTCTATGAATTGTCACGAATGCAAAGGACAAGAAAGTGAGGGGTGAGGGGCATAAATCTTATTTCTACATTTACTTTGTGTGTAGATAAAAATTCAGTGGATTAAATTTAGAAAATTCAGAAAAATTGTGTGAAACACATCTATCTGATGTTAAAATATGACAAACTGTTTTTTTCAGCAATATAGAGTAATTACATATAAATTAAAAAGAGAAAATAGTTTACTTCAATTGACTTGTTTAAAACTTTACTGTCTGATCATTGGCTTCTTTTTTCAATGAATTCACTAGATGTTGTGCCATCCATAATGGAGGGATGGAAATCTATTAGAAGATAGGTTCCCTACTGTTGCAAAACTTAAAGTCATTTTTTGGGAAAGAATGCAAATATAAATAAAGATATTGGATGACAGATACAAGCACCTTTAGTACAATTTTTAAATAAAAGCATTATTAGTATTAGAGGGTACATTTGAGTCAGCCCTTTCTAGAGGAAAATGAAAATTTCCCCTAGGCAAATGAGACAAGTTATAGATATTCAAGTAAGTAAAATTTAAATTCAAAAGACTGTAAGTTGGACAGTAAATAGAACATTAAGAGGATTCCTGGGGAAGAAATAGAAGTCAGATAGTGTTTCTAAAGGGATCAGCACGCCACAATACTGAGATTACATTATATACAGGAGAAAGGAACAATTAGATGCAACTGAGATAAGGCTTATAAGCCTTTATTATTTAATTGTAATAACATGTGCCAAGCACAATGGCACATGCCTGTAATCCCAGCTACTCAGGAGGCTGGGACAGGAAGGTCATAATTTGGAGACCAGCTTGGGTAACTTAGCAAGACCCTCAACAAATTAGTGAGACCATGTCTCAAAGAATAAAAAGGGCTCAGGATATATGTAGTTTAGTGGTAGAGTGCCCCTGGGTTAGATCCTCAGTACCACAAACAAACCAACAAAACAAATAACCCAAAAAACACATATTAAAGATAAGCAAAAGGAAGAAAAAGTACCCAAAATGGTAATCACGTTGCCAAATATTCTTTGTCTTTTATTGCATCCTTTTGCAGTATCTTAAAATGGTTAAAGAAAATGATAGAATAATAGCATAAAAATCTAAAATTTTGAAAAATAATAATTCCCATAACTTCTTTTTTAAATAGAATTTGATTATTTTGGTGACATTAACTTATTTTTATGAGGATATTTTATAAACTTTAATTATAGTGTATGTGTGAATTTATTTGGTAGATAGTATAAAATGTGTTCCAAATTCTTACCCAACTTTCCTAACATCAGTTACTGCATAATACTTTCTTATCATTTTGCTATTTCTCCATTGCCCTACATCAATTTTTTGTAAATAGGGTTGATTTCTATTCTGCTAATTCTTATTCAATGATATATCTATTATTTTACAGTCCTAGCATGGATTTTTTTAAAAGGCTAATATATAATAGTACCTTTATTTTTAAAATGAAAAATGTGCTCTAGGTTAATAATATTAAAAAAATCTCATTTATAATGCATTATTTATCATTCTTCATTCTATGACAAAATCAGCCATCACAGACTAGGGATGTAGCTTGGTGGTGGAATGCTTGCCTAGTATGCACAAAGCCCTGGGTTCAATTCCCAGCACTAAAAGCAAATACAAAACTCCCCAAAACTAGAAGTAATAATTGCTCAAAGGAAGAAAAAGCACATTTAAAGTTTATGAGAGGTAGCAGGGTTATAGGGTCAGGGGAGAGAAATTGGTTTCCCTCTGTCTTTTTAGTGGTAGTAGGAACTGAACCCAGGGCATCACCTATGCCATGCAAATGCTCTACCACTGAGCCACATTCCAAGCCTAGGGGAGAGAAATTGAGATAGAGGGAGAAGCAATAGAAGCAAGGAGAAAATGCCATGACAGAAGAGGGACGTCACAGAATAAAAGGATTGTGAAAGGGGCTGGGTGCGGTGGTGCATGCCTGTAATCCCAGAGGCTCCTGAGGCTGAGACAGGAGAATCTGGGGTTCAAAGCCAGCCTCTGCAATGGTGAGGCACTAAACAACTCAATGAGACCCTGTCTCTAAATAAAATACAAAATAGGGCTGGGGATGTGGTTCAGTGGTCAAGTGCCCCTGAGTTCAATCCCCAGTACCCCCCCCCAAAAAAAAAATAAAATTCTGAAAGGGCTTATGAATATGGAATAGGAAAGAAAGGGTAACCATTTTTTTCCTGCCTGCTTAGTGCCCACTTTCTTAGGGTGCCTTTATCAGGCTTTGCTCCCATTCTTGGGTCTAGATCACATTTTTCTCTTCTTGTCTCATCCCAGGCCTTTCCCCTCTCCCACCAACTCACATGTCCCAACATCTTACCTTTGTTCTCTGCAACCACTGATTGTGTCATCCTAATGTATATGCAATATCTTTCTTACCCAGATGTGATTTTTCAGAAAAGCATTTGCATGATCTGTATCTTGGCATAGTAAGCATGTTTGGCCTGATGATCAAGCCTGAAATCCGGCACAACTAGATGCAGTATGATGCACCGAGAGGCTACAGATATGATTTGTTAGTGAAGTGAGGAAAGCGCAAACTGAATTAAAGAGGTGAATGTGCAGATTCAAAGGAAAATCTAAGAAATTTTGGAACATACGCCAAGGAATCAGTCATTATTTGGAAGTAAAACCAAGGAGAGGGAAAAGTCCAAAAGTAATTTCAATAAAGCTGTACCTTTGATAGATTTGTGTATTTCTAGGAAGTGGAAGTGAGGAGAAAACTGAAAAGAATAGATACATAATCTTAAATTATTGTCCTAAGACTGACTAGTGCTAACTACAGCTAACTGTATAGGTAAGGCTTTATTGTCACACTTCTTGCCCTACTATGGACATAGTAGTTGTGACATGTAGATAGATATGAGTGTGTGTGTGTGTGTGTGTGTGTGTGTGTGTGTGTAGTTAGAATTTAGTGTAAGAATGGTAATGTCGTAGGGAAGGTATTCTGATGAACAGTGGCAAAGTGATAATATTCTCAGTCCTTAGTTTATTTTAACTGTAAACTTTATAGAATGAATGATTGCTCTAATGACTTTTAATTTATAGTTTGCTCTTCTGTTTTCCTGCTAAACAGCTTATTTGTGAATTGGGGAATGATGTTATAAATAGTGTTTATGAAGCTAATATGGAAAAAATGGGAATAAAGAAACCAGACAGGAAAAAGGTACTGTTTCAATTCTCTTAATGTTCTGCCTTCCAAATCAGGAATATAGCTGTGATTTTATTTCACTGTAGTCAATATATAACATCGAGACAGAATGTTTAAAAGTAATTGTGACAGTTCAAATATGACTATCTCTGTTTTGGGTATATTATATAATTCTATTTTATTAAGCAGATAATCAACTATAGTCTTTGGACGAGAAAGAATCTTAAAAATGAGATATTGTTGTAAGAATGTAAAAGTTTTTAGCTATTAAAGTCACCAAAGTCCTGTTAGTGGCAGGCATTTGAAAAGAAATCTCCAGTGATCAAGTTTCTACTACCTACAATGAATACTTTTACATCGTTTGACTTGGTTCCACAAATGTTTGTTAAACATATACTTCAATCATGGCATTATGATACTGAGGAATCAAAGATGAAAAAAGTAGCTCTGGTGTCTCTGAAATTACTCTTTCAGTCCTACATAAGGAGGGTATTGAAACAGAGTAGCCAGGAGTCAGTGCTTTAAGGCACATAATTTTTGTTGTTGATGCTGGTTTTTAGTTATTAGGATTCTTTATTTTGGCATTAAAATTTTATTTGCCATAATCCTATTTTGGGCTTTTTTGCTCTCTAAGCCAATGTCATTTAAATCAGAATCTTAATATTTGCTAAAGCATGACTGAGTTAGTTTAGACCTTGAGATGTCCTATTTCAACTAAAGACAAAAGCATTTTAGAAGGACATATGTAGGAGAAGAGCTTGAAACTGTCCTTAGAGTTGCATTCCACTTCGGAAGAGCAACTTCAGGGTACAGCTCTTTGAAGATCCCACTATTGACAAGGAGGTTGAGATCTGTAAAAAAGTGCTGAAGATATATAATAAAAGGGAAGAAGATTTTCCTAGTCTAAGAGAATATAATGATTTCCTAGAAGAAGTGGAGGAAATTGGTGGAGCGGAAAGATGGTGGACAGCAGAGAAGAGCTCTCGAGAGACTGTCACTGAAAGAGGCTTAGTGGGAAGTTTGAATGCATTCCTAGCAATACTCCTGCAACTGGGAGGGAGCTGAGACATCCACACACATCTATATGGTGAAATACAATGAACTCCAGACCGCCGACACACGGAGTCCAGTGCGAGCAGCCCACAAACCGAACCAGCATTAGTGGCGCAGCTGCCGTGCAACATTGCAGTAAGGGAAATACAGAACACGGCCTCAAACAGCGCAGAATAAAGGGAAAGCTATTTGCGAGCAGCGGCCTCACAGACTTCTTCCACATAAATTGCCAAATGGGACCTACTCGCCTCAGAGTGACACACAGGTCTGGGGTACTGCTGTTGAGACTGGGGAAAACACCGCCATTTTGGAGGAAAGCCATGGCTGACCAGGACAAAGAAACAAGGAAAAAATAAAAACAGCTGCAGGCATCCAAGGATCCATCCAGGGCCCGGAGAACACCACACACCTGGGGGAGACGCGCGCAGGCAGCCAGCAGGGAAGGGCCAGTCTGAGGCCAGCACAGCAACCCCGAGAGCTATAACTGGGGGCGGGTGTGGGGAATGCGTTCCTTTTGGATGAACCATTTCCTGGTGCCATTCACGTACTGACACCCCCTACCCCAGCCATTTTTCCTCTGTGGCAATCTGCCGCTGGCCAAAGGTGCAGACTAATTGGTGCTCTGTGACTGTCTGGGTGTGATCCAGGACAACTGGCTTAAACTTGAAGGGAAAAAAAGAAGGGCTTCCCAGGGTCCTGTTTATTTGAGACTTGATCCTGGGTTCGACTCTTTTTTTTTGTTTGTTTTTGTTCTGTTTGATAGTGTGCTTATTTGTTTGTTTGTGTTCCTCTTTCTTTTCTTCCCTTCTCACTTTAGTCTCTTCTGCCCTCATCTTCTCTATTTACACCCTGTCATTGCATACTCATCAGAGGTGAAAACAAGTTATATGCAGAAATTGGGACTTCTAGATCTGGGGCAATTGAAATATACAGCAAAGCAGTGTTATATGTAGTTTACTCTCTATTTTCTTTGACTCACTTTCTCCTCTCTCTTACACTAATTCTTACTTCTTTGTTATCTTTTATTGTTCCTTTTTATTTTTTCTTTTCCATCTTTCTTTATTTTTATTCTCTCAAAGACTAAATAAGTTTGGTTTATATATAAATTGGTCTTCCCTCTAAATTGCTCACTCCATTCTCTTTCCTCTCCTGTCTGCTGATATTAAACCACTTCCATAGAATTCTATTTTCATACTTCCTAAGAAAGAACATCTCAATAACCTCACTTCCTTCTTCATAAACATATCATCTCTGTGTCCAATACTGAAGCTGTAAACCCCAACGCAAGCATACAGAGTAAATTGGAAACAATACCTGAGTTAACTAAATCTGTACATTGTGATCAAACTGGGATTTGCTGTAAAGAAAGTGTTAGATCTTAAAGTGTAAGGTATTTATAAGGGGATCTGACAGCACTGTACCACAGGAGAAATATAAGGCTATAAGGTGAAATCAAAATTGGCAAGGTCCCACAGTGCTAGAAGAATAGACACACAAGCATTATGAAGAAGCAAGGGAAGAAAGTGGCTGAAACCAATCAACATATCCCCTCAGTAGATTCCATGGCAAGCACAGTTGGTCAAATGCCAGAGACGGAATTTAGAAATTACATATTCCAAATGTTTATGGATCTTAAGAATGAACTAAAAAATGAGATGAGAGAGCAAATACAGGCGGTAAAAGAGCATTTTGATGAAGAACTCCAAAAACAAATACAGGAAGCAAAAGATTACTTCAATAGGGAGATAGAAATTCTAAAGAGAAACCAAACAGAAATTCTGGAAATGAAAGAAGAAATAAACCAAACTAAAGGCTCAATTGAAAGCATCACCAACAGATTAGATCACCTGGAAGAAAGGACCTCAGATAATGAAGACAAAAATATATATCCTGGAGAAAAACCTAGAGGACATGGCAAAAGTAGTAAGAAAACAAGAACAGAGCATTCAGGAATTATGGGACAGCATAAAAAGACCAAACTTGAATGATTGGTGTTGAGGAAGGTACAGAGTTTCAACCAAAAGAACGAGTAATTTATTCAATGAAATAATAGAAAATTTTCCAAACATGAGGAATGAATGGCAAAACCAAGTTCAAGAGGCCTATTGAACACCAAACGTATAAAACCACAACAGATCCACACCAAGGCACATTATAATGAAAATGCCTAATATACTAGGCAAGGAGAGAATATTAAAAGCCACAAGAGAAAGGAAGCAGATTACATATAGGGGGAAACCGATTAGACTATACTCAGATTTTTCAACCCAGACCTTAAAAGCTAGAAGATCCTGGAATAGCATATTTCAAGCTCTGAAAGAAAAGGGATGTCAACCAAGAATCTTTTTTTTTTTTTAAAGGAATAACAATTTTATTTTATTTTTTAAAAAAAATATTTATTAATTCGCTTTAGTTGTACACAATGCATTTATTTTTACGTGGTGCTGAGGATCGAACCAGGGTTGCGCATGTGGTAAGCAGGCACCCTAGTGCTGAGCCACATCCCAGCCCCAACCAAGAATCTTATATCCAGCAAAATTGAACTTTAGATTTGAAGATGAAATAAAAACCCTCCATGACAAACAAAAGTTAAAAGATTTCACAGCTTGAAAGCCAGCACTTCTGAACATCTTGGGCAAAATTTTCCACGAAGAAGAAGAGAAAAATAACAATGAAAATCAACAAAGGGAAATATTAAACTAAAGGAATTACCAACCAGAAGAGAAACCAAATCAAGCTAAATACCATTACACAATTAAAAATGGATGGAAATAAAAATCACATCTCAATAATAACCCTGAATGTTAATGGCCTAAACTCACTATTCAAAAGACACATATTGTCAGACTGGATTAAAAGAAATGACCAAACAATTTGCTGTCTCCAAGAAACACACCTCATAGAAAAAGACATGAATAGACTGAAGGTGAAAGGATGGGAAAAGTCTTATCACTCACATGGGCTGCAGAAGCAAGCAGGGGTTTCCATTCTCATATCAAATAAGATAGACTTCAAGCCAAAGCTAATCAAAAGGGACAAAGATGGATATTTCTTACTACTTAAGGGAACCATTCATCAACAAGATATAACAATTATAAATCTATATGCCCCAAACAATGGAGCACCTACATTCATCAAACAGACCCTTCTCAAGTTCAAGAGTAAAATAGACCACAACACAGTTATTCTACGGGACTTCAACACACCTCTCTCACCAATGGATAGATCATCCAAACAAAAGCTAAATAAAGAAAATTTAGGCCTCATTAAAACAATAACTTAGACCTAACAGACATATATAGAATATTTCATCCCTCAGTAAGCGAATACACTTTCTTCTCAGCAGCACATGGCTCCTTCTCCAAAATTGACCATATATTATGTCACAAGGCAACTTTCAGCAAATATAAAAAAATAGAAATACTACCTTGCATTCTATCAGACCATAATGGGATGAAATTGGAAATCAATGATAAAACAAGAAAAAAAAAAAAAAAAAAAAAAAACTACTCCAACAGATGGAAGCTAAACAACATGCTACTGAATGAACAAGGGGTTAAAGAAGACATCAAGGAGAAGATTAAAAAATTTCTAGAAGTAAATGAGAACACAGATACATCATATAGAAATCTCTGGGACACTATGAAGGCAGTAGTAAGAGGAAAATTCATTGCACTAAATTCCTTCATTAAAAGAAAACAACAACAACAACAAATAAATGACTTAACAGCACACATCAAAGCACTAGAAAAAGAGGAACAGATCAACACTAAGAGCAGTAGAAGACAGAAAATAATTAAAATCAGAGCTGAAATTAATAAAATCGAGACTAAAGAAACAATTCAAAGAATTGACAAAACCAAAAGGTGGTTCTTTGAAAAAATAAATAAAATTGACAGACCCCTAGTGATGCAAAAGAAAAGAAGAAGAGAAAAAACTCAAATTACTAACATCCATAATGAAAAAGGAAATATCACAACAAACACCTCAGATATACAGGAGATAATTAGAAATTACTTCGAAAATTGTACTCTAATAAAATAGAAAACATTGAAAGCACTGACAGATTTCTAGAATCATATGAATTGCCCAAACTGGAACTGGAGGCTATACACAATTTAAATAAATCAATTTCAAGTGAAGAAATAGAAGACGCTATCAAAAAACTACCAACAAGGAAAAGTCCAGGTTCTGAAGGGTTTACAACCGAGTTCTACAAGACCTTCAAAGAAGAACTAACACCAATGCTCTTCAAATTATTTCAAGAAATAGAAAAAGACGGAGCTCTTCCAGACTCTTTCTATGAGGCCAATATTACATTAATTCCAAGCCAGGCAAAGACGCATCCAGAAAGGAAAACTTCAGGCCAATATCTTTAATGAACATAGATGCAAAAATTCCCAACAAAATTCTGGGAAATCGGATTCAAAAACATATCAAAAAGATAGTGCACTACGATCAAGTGGGGTTTATCCCAGGGATGCAAGGTTGGTTCAACATTCAGAAATCAATAAACATAATACATCACATCAATAGACTTAAAGATAAAAACCATATGATCATCTCTATAGACACAGAAAAAGCATTTGACAAAATACAACACCCCTTTATGTTCAAAGCTCTAGAAAAATTAGGAATAACAGGAACATCTCAACATTATAAAAGATATCTATGTAAAACCTCAAGCTAATATTATCTTAAATGGAGAAAAATCGAAAGCATTCCCTCTAAAAACTGGAACAAGACAGGGATGCCCCCTGTCACCACTGCTATTTAACATAGTACTGGAAACTCTGGCCAGAGCAATTAGACAGATGAACAAAATTAAAGGGATCCAGATAGGAAAAGAAGAGCTCAAATTAGCACTATTTGCGGATGACATGATAATATACCTAGAAGACCCAAAAAACTCTACCAGAAAACTTTTACAACTAGTAAATGAATTTGGCAAAGTTGCAGGATACAAAATCAATACCCATAAGTCAAAGGCATTTTTGTACATCAGTGACAAAGCCTCTGAAAGGGAAATGATGAAAACTACCTCATTTACAATAGCATCAAACAAACAAACAAACAAACAAACAAACAAACAAACAAAAAAAACCCAAAACTTAACGAAAGAGGTGAAGGACCTCTATAACGAAAACTATAGAACACTAAAGAAAGAAATCGTAGAAGACCTCAGAAGATGGAAAGACCTACCTTGTTCTTGGATAGGTAGAATTAATATTGTCAAAATGTCCATACTACCAAAAGCACTGTACAGATTTAATGCAATTCCAATCAAAATCCCAATGACATTTCTCAAAGAAATAGAAAAAGCAGTCATGAAATTCATCTGGGAAAATAAGAGACCCAGAATAGTTAAAGGAATCCTGAGGAAGAAACGTGAAGGAGGTGGCATCACCATAACAGACTTCAAATTATACTATAGAGCAATAGTAACAAAAACAGCATGGTATTGGCACCAAAACAGACTGGTGGACCAATGGTACAGAATTGAGGACACAGAGACTAATACATATAATTTCAGCTATCTTATATTAGACAAAGGCACCAAAAATGTACAGTGGAGAAAGGATAGCCTCTTCAACAAATGGTGCTAGGAAAACTGGAAATCCATATGCAACAAAATGAAATTAAATCCGTATCTCTCACCATGTACAAAATTCAATTCAAAGTGGATCAAAGGATTTAGGAATTAGACCAGAGATAATATGCCTAATAGAAGAAAAAGTAAGCTCCAATTTCCAACATGTTGGATTAGGCTCCAAGTTCCTTAATAAGAATCCAGTAGCGTAAGAATTAATACCAAGAATTAATGAATGGGATAGATTTAAGCTAAAAAACTTCTTCTCAGCAAAGGAAACAATCAGTGAGGTGAATAGAGAGCCAACTAAGTGGGAACAAATATTTAATACATGCACATTGGATAGAGCACTAATTTCTAGAATATATAAAGAACTCAAAAAACTTGACACCAAAAAAAAAAAAAAAAAAACACAAAAAAACAACAAAACAAATAACCCAATCAATAAATGGGCTAAGGAATTGAAAAGACACTTCTCAGAAGAAGATACACGATTAATCAACAAATACATGCAAAAGTGCTCAACATCGCTGGCAATTGGAGAAATGCAAATCAAAACTACTCTAAGATTTCATTTTACTCTAGTCAGAATGGCAGCTATCAAGAACACAAACAACAATAAATGTTGGAGAGGATGTGGGGAAAAAGGCACACTCATACATTGCCGGTGGGACTGCAGAATGGTACAATCATTATGGAAAGCAGTATGGAGATTTCTTGGGAAAATGGGAATGGAACCACCCTATGACCCAGCCATCCCATTCCTGGGTCTATTCCCAAAGGACTTAAAAATAGCATATCACAGTGACACAGCCATCTCAATGTTTATAGCAGCACAATTCACAATAGCTAGATTGTGGAACCAACCTAGATGTCCCTTGGTAGATGAGTGGATATAGAAAATGTGGTATATATACACAATGGAATTTTACTCAGCAATAAAAGAGAATAAAAAAATGGCATTCACTGGTAATTGGGTGGGGTTGGAGAATATAATGCTAAGTGAAATCAGTCAATCTAAAAAATCCAAATACCGAATGTTTCCTCTGATATAAGGAGGCTGGTTCACTGTATTGTTGGGTTTGGGGTACATAAGAGGATTAGAGGAACACTATAATGGTCAAAGGGAAGAGAGGGAGCAAGGGGGGAAGGGGGGTAAAAGAAAAAGTGGTTGAATAAGATATCATTATTCTAAATATATGATTGAAGATTTGAATGCTATGAATATACTTTGTATACAAACTGTTTTGTGCATGTATAGTATGAACAAACTCTATATGTATAGTATGAACTGTAATACATACTACTATAAATAAAAATTAAAACAAAGAAGGACATAT
>CM046668.1:74544780-74567544 GCA_025594165.1 Tamias sibiricus
ACAGCACTAATGATGATGTGAAAACACAGGATCCTTCCGAAAATCGCAGGAATTCCAAATGACCTACCCCAGTAGGAACTTGGCAACTCCACGGGGTGTCGAGTGGCAGCCAGACTTCCTAGCAGAACACACCCCAGATGCCACAGGAAGCACCAGTGCTGCCCATTGGTTTTATGACTGTCAAGTTTTAGTGACTCCCACTCACTCCTTTCTTAGCAAGTAGATCTTGGGCATAAGCAAAACTGAATCTCTGGAAGCACATTCTCATTCAGCTAAAGAATCCAAAAAGATTGGGTGCTTAGGCTGAAACAACTAGCTGCACCTTCCCATGCCAGGACCAGGAGGGCCACGGCCCACACGTGATGGGCCCAGGAGGGCCCATCTATTGACCCATGGCGGAGCTCCCACCAGAGCCTGTTTCTCTGAAGACATGGCCCACAAGCAAGCCCAAGCTACCCAGCAGGCAAAGTGGGAGAGGGCCAGAGTGGCCTTCCTGGCTAACACTTCTCATCATTTGGAAAACATGAGGGAGGGTGGCCAGGCAACTCTCTAGTGTGTCATCCAGCCCTTCCTGATTTACCACCTGATTTCCCCCCCTGCTGGGCACATCAAAGCACAACCTGGCATAGAGCTCAGCTCACAGCAGGCAGGGACCTGGCAGTAGACAGAGGGAGGAAGGAGGTACCGTAAGTTGGGCAACAGGCTTCTTCTTGTACCTCTTGATGTCCTCTGGCATCAAGGCCAGTCACACATGCAGAATGACAGGACTGGTCAGACTAGACCCTTACCACCCTTCTAGCTGAGCCATTTCAACTTGCTTAGCCATGGAACTCTTGGACTAGACAGAATCCTATGCCAAACCCTGATACATACAGC
Organism: Tamias sibiricus; assembly: GCA_025594165.1. Taxonomy (NCBI): domain Eukaryota; kingdom Metazoa; phylum Chordata; class Mammalia; order Rodentia; family Sciuridae; genus Tamias; species Tamias sibiricus. Next base: position 74,545,657 of record CM046668.1, read on the forward strand.
AAGTCAAGAAAGACCATGAGGAGTTAGACGGGGTGCTAGAGAGAGGGGTGATGGTAAAACTGGTCTTCTCCTGGCTCCCCAGAACAACACAAACCCTAGAGAGATTTGTATGAGCGCTGGACCAGAATGCAGGCTAAAACAGCTCACCGGTGCAGCCCTTACTCTACAGGTGGGGAAGCTGAGGTCCTGAGACACAAAGCAGCTCAGCCAAAGGCACCTACATGACTGGTCACAGAGAGGAGACCAGCACCCACATACGTTTTCCCCTGAGAGTCTAAGAAAACAGGAATCATACCCTCCCCAAGTCTGAGCTACCCATGGCGCCTGCACTGGGCCTGTACAAAGGTCCCATGTGGGCCACCTAATAGGACAGAAGTAGCTGCTACCTGTAGGACTCTAAGCCAGGCAGACCTGGGTTCAAATCCCAGCCCCGCTACTTAAATGGGTCGATAACCTGAAGCAAGGGAAGCAAATCTTCAGGCAGCCCTACCTGTCACCATTCAAAGGCCTCCCTGGTACTAGAACTTGCCTATGGAGTTGGCTCAGTCAAAACAGATGGGTTTGCTTTTCCTTGCAATATGACACTGCCAACAGGAGGTGAGGTTCAACTTTCACCTCCCAAGTCCCTGGTTGACCAGCCCCTTCTAGTCTGCAGGTGGCTCTTGGCTTCTCCTTCACTTCTGGTCTGCTAAGCCAGAGGTAGCAGACCTCTACCAAGTGGCCTGGCTGTCCCCTTGGCTATCGAGTCCTATAGGTTGGGAAACTGTTAGAAAAGTTCATCAGTCACAATCAGGAAAATGACTACCCCAAGGTCCCAAAATACCCCTTTTCACCCCTAAGAGGCATACAACGTGGTTTACCTGTCCAGAAACTAGGTGATATCCAGGGCTCCAGAAAACCAATCAAGGATCACTAGAAAGAGAATCCAGAAGCCAGGGACACTCCACAAATGAGGCCCCTCCAAAGTCTCTGGCAAAGCAACCTGCTAGGAGGTCTTCACAAGATGCACCTACCACAGGCCACACATCATTTCTTCCCTAGAGGGGCAAAAGCCCAGAAAATCTTCTAATGTGCATCAGAGTTTTTTAAAAAAAAGTTCTACTAGATCCACAATTTGTACCTCACACATCAGGTTTTATCTTTCTAAAATCAGAAATGATCACAAATTTGGATGGTGGCCAACCAAGTACAAACCTGGCATCTTACACATGTGCAAACTAAGCTCTGGGGAAGTGGGGAGCTGTGTGCAAGGAGCAAACTCAGGGCCACAGCCCAGGTCCACTGCACCTAGGGACACTGCACAAATCAAACTATGTCTTCATAACCTGACCCCAGGAGCCTCGAAACCAGGGCCCACCTTTGATTCTAAGTGCAGGAAGCTCTATTGTCCACAGGGCTTGGCTGACTCCTTGCCCTCTCCCACACATCTCAGCGGAACTCTTCACCTGAGACAGGGCACCAGCCACGCAGGAGCCAGGGAAATGCATATAGAATCAGACAATGCAGGGCTGTTGCTCCTCAGTCCACGTTACCTTTGGGCATGATCTGATGCATGGCGACTGAGAGGAAGAAGATGGCATCACTGTAGTAGGTCCCTGAGCCAGCGCTGAAGTGTTTCTGCATGGCCTCCACCACAGGGAAGAGCTTGTCCGTCAGCACAGCAACATCATGGAAGATGACCTGTAGTGGGAACAAGAAAACTTCAGCAATCAGCCAATCCAGTCTCACCCTGGGCTCCAGGCACCCAACACACATCTGAGCCCAGGAAGCAGAAACAGACCAGGCCTCTCCAGGCTCCTGAGAAGATGATGATGGGGGACTGGGGTGGGGGCAACTAAGAGCTAAGGAAATGGGGTACAATGAGAAGTCAGAGTTGAGGCTGCACAGAGACTGGCTAAGGGGACAGGGACACCAAGGGAGGCGGGCGAGGCAGACAGGGAATGGAACAGCTCCCAGTTGCCTTCTGCTTTTGAAATTCAAACTGACTCACACCAAAGGCTGGCTCTGTGCCCATGGACAGGAAGCCATGTTAAAGCCCCTGGTCCTGGAACTCTCATCCTCAGCATGGCTGGATAGCTAACACTACTTGGGCACCACCACCTCCTAGTGGCCACTGTATGTGTGCCACAGGCCCATGAGATGCTCCAGCTCTACCTCCCCAGGGCAAGACTGCAAACACTGAGAAGACTGGCCTCCAGAAAAAGGAACCAGGAAAATGCTGAGTGCTGAGGTAAACTCATCTGCAACTCAACCTGCATTTCTTGAGTGTTCAGATTCTCTGAGGTGCTATGAGAAATGTAAGAAATAATGAGGTGCCACTGCCCTCAAAGCATTTGGAGGTCCTGAGGTGCCACCAGCCACAGCCCAAGAATGTAACTTCTGAGTCACAAATTGCTCTCCCACTGCTCTTTGGTTGCCGTGAGAGCCCAAGTCTTCCGAGAGACGGGCACCAGTGTTCTAGCCTCCAGACTACAAATGAGAAAGCCGGTGCCCAGAGAGGCTCCACGGCCAAAGTCACACAGATAACAAGTGCAGAGTCAGGACTTGACTCTTACCTCCAGATCAGCCCCAGGTTCCCTCCTCTATGAACACATCCTCTCCTGAACAGCGACCAGCAAGGGAGGGAGACGCCGTGTCCTACCATTATGGTAGACAGGAATACTAACAGGACCCTCAGATGGTTTTCCTGTCTGACACTATTCTAGAAATTAAAAGTCCATCCCACACCAGCCATGGCCTCGTAAGATACCACAATACCACGAGCTCTGCTCACCTCTGTCTTACAGGTGTTTCCTGCTGCTCCTGGTACCCCAGAGCACCCGGGTCATTCCTCTGCACCCAATGAGCACTCAAGCCAGAAGCCTGGCTGTTTCCCATCCTTCCTCTAGGATATCTGCTGGTGGTCCCCTCCTACTGCCCTGACAGGACAGGACAGGCCTACTAGGTGCCACCTGAAAGCTACACCACCACTACACCAACTCCCAGCCCAAGAATCTACCTGAACAGGTGCCAGCAGGAAAAGGTGGAGCCACATGAACACTTGACTGGCCTGTTCACGCTGGCCCTACCAGCAGCAGAGAGGTCAGGAGTGGGCAGTGCCTGAGAAGTCCTCAGACAGGAGGGCTCCATTCCAGCATGCACTGCCCTGGTTCCCGAGCCACCTGCACTCCCTGCACTTCCCGAGCCTCAGGTCCTCATGCACAGCCCTGAGATGATGCTAAGCCGCTTCATCTACTTTTCCCTACTTTGGGTTCTATTTTTGGTCTATATGACTTTAATTTCTCAGAAATATTTCTCTTATTTCTGTTTCTCTTATATTTATCCTTAACCAATATTTCTCTTAGTTCACATGGTTGCTTTTGTCCATAGGTCTCCTTAAATTTCTAAAATACTATCAAACTTGGAAAAACATTTATACCATATTGGTCCTCATCATTTACTAAAACTTGTTTTTATATAAAAAATTTGTTTTCTTTAACCTTGTATTGTTTTATAAAAGTCCTTTGAAAATTTCCAGACACTTCTAAGGTACTGTTTTTCTTTATCCCTTTTCTGGGTTTTTTGTTGCTGCTGTTGCTGCTGCTATTGGGTTTTTTGTTTCTTTATATTACTTTGACCTTTTCATTTTTGTGGACTCCTAGCCTGATGGGGAGTGGAGACCAGTTCCTGCTATTTCCCAATATAAATCGCAAATGACATCTCACCCTGTCTGTGACATCTCTGACAGGCTTACCTCACCCCCTCCAAACAGCCTTTGCTATACCTCTACAAATGTTTTCCAAATAGACAAATTCATTTCTCTCTCTCCTTGCCCTCAAAGCCTTCCATGGCGCCTCACTGTCCTCAGTTACAGTCCAAATTTCCCAGCAAAGACTAGGAGCTCCTATAATAGTGGTTTTGCCTACCTCCTGCCACCCTCCCTTTGGGTTTGGCAGAACTGAACCAGGCAAGGGGGTTCCACCCACTGGCCACCCCTTTACATCCTATGTCCCCCTACACCTGTCCTTGCTCTTCTCATGTCTGGAACTCCTTCTCCCAGCCCCCATCTGCCTGGTAAACTCCTATTCAGTTTTCCAAGCTTCCTCTCCAACTTCCCATAGCCTCCCACAATCCACCAGGGCCTTCCTGCACCCCGTTTCACACAGGGCTTCACCACTCCTGTGGCACTTGCTCCCCAGGTCTTTGTCTGCAGGAGGGTGCACTCCTTGAGGTAAGAGGCTGGACTACCCCCTGCCCTGTGTCCAGACCCCAGCCAAAGAAACACCAGGCCATCAACATAAGTTTACCACAGAACTGCCTTTAGGGTGGCTTCTTCCCTGTAATATGGGAATGACAACAACTACCTCCTGTGCGGGCCCTTAGGGTTATCTGGAACAAGCATCCAGCTCAGGGGTTGTGACACTGCTTTTATTCCTAAGCCTTAGCATCCTGTGCCTGTCCCCCTGATCCCCTGAATCCCCACTCCTCACGACTCCTGAGCCAGCTTTTCCTCTGAACCTCATTCCATCTCCTCCACCACTGGGAGCTGGAATGAGACAGAAGCTGGAAGCTGACTGATAAACCAGCCTAATTCCATCTTAAACTGGGAGCCATCCTGTCAAAAAGTTATGAAAAGCCCACTTCAGTATTCTATGAAATGCTAGGATTCTTATTTGGCTTGAGCTTATTGTCTGGCATTCATTCCCAGGCCTTGAGCTCGCTCAGGCCTGGATGTCCTTGACCAGATAACAACTCTCTCTCTCTCAAACTAACGGTGCCTCATAAACTTTTGATGTGGGGTTTAACTATTACTCCCCTTTTTTCTTGGAATGCAATGCCATGTAGATATTAGTTTGCTACTTGCTTTGAATTACACATGTCTGACCTTGTTAGCTGTAAGTTCCCAAGATTTTCTGTAACTCTTTGAACTATAAAAACCTTGTCTTCCGGAGAGCGGGGCTGACCCCAAGCCCAGTGTTTGGGAGGGGCAGCCCTGGCCAGCTCTCTTTATATGTATACAATATAAGCTTGCTTTAATCTAAAATTGGAGTTGGTGGTCTTTTCTTTGCGTCTTGGATCAACATTTTTGGAGGCCGCAGCGAGATTCAGACCACTACAAATTCTGAAGCCGGACCTTCGCTCTGGGACTCCGGGGCGGAGTGCTACCCTAGGGGGTGCGCACCTTGAGACGTTCCAAGGCCCCAGGGTGTGCCTTCAGTCCTTCGGACTACTGGAGTGAACTGCCGCATCAAAAATTAGCAAGCATCCAGTGGAAAAAAAAAAACAAAAAACCTCCACAGGTAAATGGCGCCCTAGTAACATCTGGTATCTGGTTTTGAGATCTCTTCTGGGGACAGTGAGGTGCCTGGCGAGGCACATACACTCCTGTCCAGGGCAGTAGCGAAAGGTCGCACTGCTTTCTGGTTCTGGTTGGGAATTCCCACTGGGGACAGAGAGGTGCCTGATGAGGCACATACGCACTCCTGTCCGGGGAGCATTAGCAAGACGTTGCACTGCTCCCTGGTTGGTTTGGCGCCTGGTTCTTGTTCTTTTGTGTATTGTCCTGTGTTCTGTTTTTTGTTTTGTTTTGTTTTGTTGTTTTTGTTTTCTGCTTTCTCATCGTGTCTTCTCTGTTGTAAATGTAAAAAAATTAAACAACATGGGTAATAAGACAAGTAAGCCTGATACTCCTTTGAACTGTGTTTTAAGGAATTTTGACAAACTTTATCCCCATTTTGTTAAGCAGGATTATGATTATCCCATCACCAAGAAATGCCTCCGAACATTCTGTGAGGTAGAATGGCCCACCTTCGGAGTCGGCTGGCCCCCTGAGGGCACCTTTGGTCCCCAAGTGGCATGGGCTATATATCTAACATCACTCTTGGTAATCCTGGCCACCCAGATCAAATAGGATATATTCTACCCTGGGCGGAAGCAACAACTAATTCCCCCACCTGGATGAAGGTTTGGATGGTCCGGAACGGACAGGGAGGGCAAGCCCTGGTTATGGCTGGGAGAACTCCCCAGGGTACCTCAAAAACAAACCATAAATCCACTAAGAGCCCTGTCCTACAGGACTCTCCGGAGGATTCCCTCCTTCCCCCAGATGCTTCGGCTCCTCTTTATCCTCCTGCCGCGGGTGCATTCGCAGCTGCTCCACTAACTACTCCACCATCTCCCTCTCCCTCCCCTCAACCACTTCCTCAATTGCCCCACTCATCCACTCCTCCAACTCTAGTCTTCCCAAAGGAGCCAGCCCCTGTTCTTTCTCCTCCCCATACCTGACAGGGCCACCCCTTATGGAAGGCCTGACTCAATTGCTTCCCCTGGCCGACCTGCCAGCTCCATTTCTATTAATATCCCTGAAGTGGAACCGACTCCGGCCCCTGTTCTTCCTCTCCGCCAGATTCCAGAAGGTCGCTACGTGTATGTTCCATTTTCCACAACAGACCTTTATAACTGGGAAAAACCAGAATCCCCCTTTTAGCATGGATCCTAGTTCCTTGATTTCTCTGGTTGATTCCATTTTCTTTAATCACCTCCCCACCTGGGATGACTGTCAACAGATTCTCCATACTCTCTTCACCACGGAGGAAAGGGAGCGAATCCTGGCAGAAGCGGCTAAAGCGCTGCCTGGGATAAGTGCTCTTACAAGCGACGAAAAAACAGAAGTGATTGAACGAGCTTTACCTAGGAGAAGACCAAGCTGGGACTATGGGACAACTGAAGGTAGGAGAGCACTTGGTGAGTACCACCAGACTCTGTTAGAGGGCCTTAAGAGGGCAGCTCGAAAACCCACAAATCTTTCTAAGGTAGCAGATGTGAAACAGGGGCCAGATGAGTCGCCTTCAGCGTTTCTCGAGCGCCTCCTGGAGGCATACCGTCTATATACTCCTATAGACCCTGAGGACCCGACAAGCCTCAAGGTGATTAATCTGGCTTTTGTGACTCAGTCAGCCCCAGACATCCGTAAAAAGATTCAAAAGATAGATGGTTTTGCAGGAAAAACCAGGTCAGAATTATTGGAAATAGCCCAAAAGGTGTTTGAAAATAGAGATAGCCGAGATGATCTACTGATAAGGAAAGTAAACAGGGCCACAGTGGCCGCATTACAGGCTTCTGAAACCTCGAATCCTAGACAAAGGCAGACCACATACAACAGAGACAAAAAGCGGTCTTCTCTGCTATAAAACCAGTGTGCTTATTGCAAAGAAATTGGACATCGGAAAAATGAATGCCCCCAACGTAATCCGAAAAGCTTGCCCCGATCACAGGCCAGAGCTCCTCAGCCAAAACCAGTTTTAACTTTAGAAGAATAGGGGGGCCATGGCTCTTTCAAACTAGGCTCCCGAGAGCCCATGGTAACTTTCTCAATTGGGGGCCAACCTGTAAATTTCCTAGTGGATACAGGAGCTTCACATTCAGTGTTACAGAAGCCCATAGGACCCCTCACTAATGAAACCATGGAAGTACAAGGGGCAACAGGAGAAATTAAAAAGTATAAATGGACTACAGACCGGACTGTTTAACATAGGACGAGGAACTGTAACTCACTCCTTCATTGTTATCCCTGAATGCCCTTTCCCGTTGCTGGGACGGGACCTTTTAAGCAAACTTCAGGCAACTATCTCATTTTCTGGAGATATGCCTACATTAGAATTGGGGAATCCTGCAAAGGCCCTAACTATAACCTGCCCATTAAGTGAGGAATATCTGCTTTTTCAAAATCCTATCCAAACTTCAGAAGGAAAATGGGAGAAATTATTAATTCAAGAAATTCCTACAGTTTGGGCTGAGGATAACCCTCCAGGACTAGCTGAGCATGTGCCACCAGTTGTAATACAACTAACATCTGGGGCTATGCCCATCCGGGTTAAACAATACCCCATCAGTTTTGAAGCCAAAGAAGGAATTAAAACCCACATCAGGCGTCTCCTAGAAGTGGGGATACTAATTAGATGTCAATCAGCTTGGAACACCCCCTTGTTGCCTGTCCAAAAGCCTGGGACTCAAGATTACAGACCAGTACAGGACTTAAGGGAAGTGAACAAATGGGTAGAAACTATACACCCAACTGTCCCTAACCCTACACTTTGCTCAGTTTGTTGCCACCAGAACATACAGTTTATACTGTATTGGATTTGAAAGACGCATTTTTTCTCCATCCCTTTGTCAAAAACTGAGTCAGCCTATCTTCGCTTTCGAATGGACGGATTTGGAGATGGGGATATCGGGACAACTGACCTGGACTCGACTACCTCAGGGATTTAAAAATTCCCCCACTATCTTTGATGAAACTCTCAATCAAGATCTGAGACTGTTTCGCAGTAAGTACCCTGAGGTAACCTTGCTCCAATATGTGGATGATCTTCTGTTAGCAGCAAAAGACAAAGAGGACTGTTTAAGGGCCACTCGGGGTTTGCTAGGAACCTTGGCTCAATTGGGGGTACCGAGTCTCCAAGAAAAAGGCAAAAAATCTGTTCCTCTCGGGTTACTTATTTGGGATATGAGCTGAGGGAAGGGAAAAGACTGTTATCCCAATCCCGCATAGAAGCCATAATGAAGATCCCAACCCCAACCACTAAAAAGCAGGTTAGGGAATTTCTAGGGGCAGTTGGATACTGCCGCCTTTGGATACCTGGATTTGCTGAAATTGCCAAGCCGTTATATACTGCAACTGCAGGAGGCAAGTCACCTTTAATTTGGACTGAGGAAAATGAATTGGCCTTCAAAAATTTAAAGGAGGCTCTGGTTCAGGCCCCTGCCTTAACCCTCCCTGATATATCTAAGCCCTTTCATCTTTATGTTCATGATTGATTAAAAGGGTATTGCTAAAGGAGTTCTTACCCAAAATTTAGGGCCATGGAAAAGACCAATTGCCTACATTTCAAAAAGGCTGGATCCTGTAGCATCAGGATGGCCCCCTTGTTTACGAGCCATAGTGGCTACTGCAATACTGGTAAAGGAAGCAGACAAACTTTCTCTGGGGCAGACTCTCACTGTGACTGCCCCTCACACAGTGGAAACCCTATTGAGGGATGCCACCAGTTCGATGGATGTCAAATGCCCATCTCACTCAGTACCAAGCTCTCCTCCTAGACAAGGACAGATTGACCTTCAGTAAATCCCTGGCAATCAATCCTGCAACCCTGCTGCCTGATGATAACCCAGAGGAGCCAATTCATGACTGCTCAGAGATGCTGGATGTCATCCAAGGTACCCGACCAGACCTGACTGACATTCCTCTCACCAACAGAGACGCAGACCTTTACACCGATGGTAGCAGTTATGTCCGGGATGGAATAAGGTATGCGGGAGCAGCAGTTGTTACGGGCCAAGAAGAAATTATCTGGGCACAGGCTTTGCCCAGAGGCTCATCAGCCCAAAAAGCAGAAATCATTGCAGTAACACAGGCATTGAGATGGGCAGAAGGAAAAACGGGTAAACATTTACACGGACAGCCATTATGCTTTTGCTACAGTACATGTGCATGGACAGATATACAAACAAAGGGGATTTTTAACTTCAGATGGAAAGACTATCAAAAATAAACAAGAAATCCTTCAATTACTGGAGGCTATCTGGTTGCCAGATAAACTGGCTATTATCCACTGGCCTGGACACCGTAAAGACAATAGCCCCCAGACCCAAGGTAATAACTTGGCCGATTAAACAGCCAGGGAAATAGCCCTTGGGGAGTCAAAATGTCAAACTATTCTTGAACTCTCAAATTGCCCCAAACTCCCAGTTAAAATTGAGGAAGAAACTCCTTCATACACTACTGAAGAGATAAACTTATACTCCTCTATGGGAGCCCAACAAAACTGTCACGGCTGGTGGACTCTCCCAGATGGGAAAATTTGCATGCCTAAGCTTTTAGGAAGAAAGTGGTTAACTGATCTTCATCAGGCGATGCATTTATCCCCCAAGAAGACTTCAGAACTAATTTCACCCCACGTTTGGTTCCCGGGACACCGAGGGATACTCCAGAACATTTCAAAACGCTGCATGACATGTGCACAGGTAAACGCTAAAAAGAACCATCTTCCACAGGGAAACAGAAGTCAAGGTACTGTACCTGGTGAATTTTGGGAATTGGACTTTACTGAAATTAAACCAGGACTATATGGATATAAATACTTGTTAGTCTTTGTTGAAACTGTCTCAGGCTGGGTAGAAGCCTTTCCTACTCGAACAGAAACAGCACAAATAGTAGTTAAAAAACTAATAACTGAGATTGTTCCTAAATTTGGCCTTCCTCTAACTTTGGGGTCTGACAATGGCCCGGCCTTCACGGCCAAATTATCTCAATTAATTTCAAGAGCCCTGAATATAAACTGAAAATTACATTGTATGTACCATCCTCAAAGTTCAGGGAAGGTAGAAAGGATGAATAGAACATTAAAAGAAACTTTGACTAAATTAATACTTGAGACTGGTGGTAACTGGGTTGATCTCCTGCCTTTTGCTCTCTTAAGGGCCCGTTGCACTCCTTACCGGGAAAAATTTACCCCTTATGAAATAATTTATGGGCGGCCACCGCCTTTGGTTCCCAGAGTACACCAAGATCTGGTGGGAGACATTCCAATCTCAGAAACACTCAAAGGGCTACAACTAATCATAGATAAGATCTTTCCCCAGGTCCAGGCTGCTCAGCCCGTTGAACACAGACTGCCCTATCATTCATTCCAACCAGGCGATGCTGTGCTGATACGACGTTTGAGAACTAACAGCCTTGAGCCCAGGTGGAAGGGCCCTTACATCGTGATTCTCCGCACTCCTACTGCCGTCAAAGTTGCTGGTATTCCTGCCTGTATCCATCACTCACAGCTAAAGAAGGCACCTACAGAAACCACGGAGGAAGAACCCACTGGAAGAGAATCCAGCAGCCAGAGGTGGAAAATGACTGAGCGTGGGCCTTTTAAAGTTAAAATTACTAAGGTTTAATATTTTGTCACTAGATTCTTATTGCTTTCCCTGTTATTATAAGCATTATGCTAATAATTTTTGCCTGTTGGAGTATACATGTATCCTTGGGTTTTAGCTATGCTGGCCTCAACAAACCTTGTACCCCATCTGTAGCCCAAGAAGGACCTGCTATTGCAGGATCTCCACTAATACTAAATTGTACTTACTCTTGTCAAGATCCAGTAATTGGCCCTATCAAATGGTATAAAGATAATCAAGAAATTTTTAGTCAGATATTCAGGGAGGGACCATGGAGAAATCTTACAGATTTCTCGAGGGGATAATATAAATTTTGGAATCTATAAAATACTCTGCTCACCCTCAAGATTCAGGACAGTATTCCTGTACTAAGCTAAAAAAGGGGGCCCCAATAGATACTGTTTATTCAAAAGCTACTTTAAAGGTGGATGTTTTCTGTGAGTCCCCTAAATTCTGTAACTACTCAAAATTTTTGGTTACAATTGGCTGTTGACACTATGGACAAAAGTTCCTTCTGTGTACAAGAAGGAAACTCCATCCATCAATTGCTAGCTAACAATCTTATGGGTCTATCTGTAAAATATACTGACTATGTTAAAGTCACTGGTGATAGAGCAACGCAGCAAGACTGGCCAGTATACCATGCAGAGCCAGCTTTGCCAGCTTCACTGGTTATTCAAAAGCATTGTTTATTGCATAGATGCATAGATTGCATCCTTCCCCGATCCCCCCCAATTGTTCTATTGAGCAAAATATCTCCCTACCCAATGGCAAACGACTGCCAACAGGATGGGTTTTTCTCTGTAATAAAGCAACTTTCCAGGCTTTGCCTACAAACTTTTCTGGGATCTGTTCTATTGGACGGATCTTTCCTTTACTGCCATCTCTGACAGCTCCCCACCGAATGGCCCGAAGTCTGCCCTCCAACTGCGATGACAATTTAATCCTCCTAGACCCACTAGACACTGCAATTGCAGCAGCCTTTCTTTTGCCACTTCCGGGTCTAGTTGTAGGAATACAAAGAGAAATCACAAAATTAGCCTGTAGTTTTAGCAAAACAGCTAACCTTACTGCACAAGTTTTGGCAGAAATTAATCAAGAGATGAAAGAACTTCGAACCTCAATGTTACAAAATAGAGCGGTTATTGATTTTCTTTTATTGAAACATCACTTGGGTTGCCAACAATTCCAGGCATGTGCTGTTTTAATGTTACAGATTATTCTAACGTTATCCAACAACAGGTAGATGAGATAAGACAGGAGATTAACAAAATTAAAACGAGTAATTATTGGTTAGGCTTGGGAGATTGGTTTCCATGGTTAACTTCTCTATTAGGTCCTATAATTTGTATCCTTCTCTTACTAATTATTGTCCCATGTGTTATTAACTATATGCTCCAGTTTATTGGGCTGCAATTTAATTCTATTATGTACCATCGATAAAATTAGCCTATACGATTACTCCCTTTCAAAGATTTGAAAAGTAAAAAAAAAAAGGGGGGGGGGGAATGATAAACCAGCCTAATTCCATCTTAAGACTGGGAGCCATCCTGTCAAAAAGTTATGAAAAGCCCACTTCAGTTTTCTATGAAATGCAAGGATTCTTATTTGGCTTGAGCTTATTGTCTGGCATTCATTCCCAGGCCTTGAGCTCGCTCAGGCCTGGATGTCCTTGACCAGATAACAACTCTCTCTCTCTCAAACTAACGGTGCCTCATAAACTTTTGATGTGGGGTTTAACTATTACTCCCCTTTTTTCTTGGAATGCAATGCCATGTAGATATTAGTTTGCTACTTGCTTTGAATTACACATGTCTGACCTTGTTAGCTGTAAGTTCCCAAGATTTTCTGTAACTCTTTGAACTATAAAAACCTTGTCTTCCCGGAGAGCGGGGCTGACCCCAAGCCCAGTGTTTGGGAGGGGCAGCCCTGGCCAGCTCTCTTTATATGTATACAATATAAGCTTGCTTTAATCTAAAATTGGAGTTGGTGGTCTTTTCTTTGCGTCTTGGATCAACACTGACAACAGGGCTCTCACAGATGAGGAGCCTCTACATTCATTAAAAAGGGAGAGAAAGAAAGGCTGTGCACGTGCGCACAGAGCAGGGCCTGCCGCAGTCGCAGCCAAGCTCAGGGAGGTAAAGAGGTATTGGCAGCCTGCGTCCGCCCCCACTGGCCCCAGATCACCCCAAAGCTTCCCAGGCGACAACTGCATCCATCAGCATTAATAGATTCATGAGGACAAACTGTACTCAGTACATTTGTTCTAAGAGCTGTACTGTGAAGCCTACTCCAATGAATATTTCATGTAATAAATCTACTTAAAGATAAATTAATATATTCCAGGGAATATACTTATGCAGCAAGAAGCAAATACAGACACCACAAGTGTGAACCAAAACGCTCAGTCCTCCCAAAGACAAACAGGTCTGAAAACTGTGACCCACCTGAGGACAGCATCAGGATGGGCACACTCTGGAGCCCCCAGACCAGGGCCTGGTGCCTCACCAGGGGCAATAACAAGTGAAGAGAGAAAAAGAAAGGGGGAGGGGGAAGCCCACACCTCTCCCTTCCTCTACCTTTCAAGTCCCCTAAGGAGCTACAGAAAGAATTACCACACAACCCAGGAAATCAGGGATGTAAAGTGGTTCCCGTACTGAAGGCAATTGGCCAATGAGACGATGAACAGCAATGGTGTGTGCCAACTGAAATTTATGAAATATTTGGGACATAGTCAAATCACCATTCATAACCTTTATTAATTTATTTTATATACACATACTTAAAAATTTTAAATCCCATTAATTATAAAACACTAGTTTCCCACACCCAGTCTATAAAATAATTTTTTTCTGAAATCCTTCACTTGTACCAACAAAATCACACTTATCCACCTGAGTGAGGCTGACCACCCAGAGCACGTCACCCTCGCTAGGTGTCCAGAGGGTGGGACACAGCCACCAGTGAATCCTGTAGGATGTTGGTACTGGAAGTGCTACCCCAAGACACCACACTGCCATGTTCACAGCAGGGAGGCAGCTGGCTTTTCCATCAGCCTACGATCATATATTTGTAGCCAATAGTAATCCCCCTTTTAACCCTAAGTGCATGTATGAAGTCACAAATGGTGTGAATATACTTTGCATACAACCAGAGATATGTAAAAATGTGCTCTACGAATATACTATGAAATGTAATGCATTCTGCTGTCATTTCTAACAACTTAGAATAAAAAATAAATTTAAAAGAAAAAAGAAAAAGTAATCTCCCTTTATTAGTGATCTTTGAAAGGTTTGTTTATAACAATACTTCACACTTATAATTATGAGGTCTGCCCCCCCACCAAAAGTAATGACTAAATTCATGTTAAATTTCTCTGCCTCTTTTCTTTTTAATTAATTCTATCAAGGGACTTCTAATTCCATCCATATTCAGTAATGACTAAAGTTTTTTTTGTTGTTGTTTTGTTTTCAGGCTGAAGTATCCTCAAACTGTACTTTGTTGTTTAAATCAAAGTATGTAATTGAGAAAGAGCTGTGTAACAATAGGGACTTCAGAAAGACTTGTGGAAAGGCAGTTTTCAAGAGGGAGGAGGGAGAAAGAGACTGCCTCATATCCCACCATGCACAGCACACTCTCGACAAATCCAACACTGGAAGCCCAAGTGACCAGCCATAGCAGAGCCTCTTGCCAGGCAGAAGTGGACACCTCAGCCAGCCTGGCCCAGTGCTCACTGGCACAGAGAGTTCTGAGGAGCAAGGCCACAGCTCCTCAAAACATTCACTGCGCAGTGTAGGAGCCCTAATTAAGGAGATAGCTAAGATTGCGGTTAGCTGATAGCCATAAAAGATGTTCAAGTTTCACCTGATATTCATACATTTATCTAAGAATCTTTTTATGCCCGTGAACACTGTGTGACGCACCTGTAAGCTCGAGCTGTAAGCACTTGTCCTTGTTAAGGTAAAATGTATTTAACCAGGTGAGGTTAGTGAGGGTTGGTTGGTGTGGTTGGAGTTAAGAGTGGTTGGAGTTGAAGAGGTTGCTGGAGCCGGAGAGAGAAGTTAGAAGAGAGAAGAAAAAGAACTTTTTCATTCCCATCCTGCCTCTGAATTTTCTCCCGCGGCATCATAGCTGCAAGCAGCAGCAGCAGGCAGCTACAGCGCAGCAGATGCAATGCCAAGCCCTTAGCTCATGGTGAGGAAGGCTCATTTATCACCTGGTGAGCCCCACTGGGAGCCAGGTCATGGACATGCTCCCAGAGCCAAGAAGGCAGATAGCAGAGCTGGCACTGAGCACAGAAAGACACCAGGTTCCCAGGAAAGCCCGAGGTCTGCATGAAGAGCAGCACTCCTGCAGCTGCAGGTAGCACTGCCCAAATGGGCAGTGAGACTGTCCCCAGAAGAGCTGCAGGAGGGGAGAGTGACAGCACAAAGCTGGAAGAAAGCTACCTGAATCCAACTTCCTGGTGTATCCCTACTGAATGCTGGAATCCATCTCCTGCAGGAAATAGCAGATAGGTCCCAATGTGTCCCAAGAGCTACCTGAGCACTGGGCAGGAAGGATTCTGTAGCAACATCTGGTCTCAGCCAGAAATCATGTCATCATCAACAGAAACACCCACCAGTGGACGGATGCTCGCCTCCCACAATTATCGTGGGCACCCAGTTGCACTGGACTCTTTCCAGTGATGGGCTGTCAGAGCCTCCAGAGACTCAAGAGGCAGAGTGGTCCATCAGTAAAAGCACAGTCCTGGGTTCACTTCTAAGATGCCACTTAGACACCTGGCGATCCTGGTCCAAATGCTCAAATTCCCTAGACAAACTGGGAATCATAGCAACTATCTCATCCAGCTCTCATGAGGAATATAGTAGGCATTCAATAAAGGACAGGTGGCATTGTTATTAACCCATTACAATATAGTAAAATGCCTTTTCTATACAAGAACACCAAGATGTGAGAAAACAATGCTTTTATGTTGTCCCAAGATACTCCTGGCAGTACTCAGAGCTACCCATATCCACAGTGCACTGGCTAGATGGAAAGTGGTTCCAGGTTCTCCCTCCTGCCAGCCTCAGCCACACCCCATCCTGCCTTTGCCAACGGCTGCCCAGGGCCCAACAGAAGGAACCTTCTACACCCTTCATTCTTGGCATAGAGGACTTATCTGCAGACAGTGCTCCTAAAGTCATGAAGCAATCCAACCCATGGGTAGATTAAATACTCTTCTGAATTGATGAGATCTTAATGTATCAGAAAAGTCACTAAGTAGGAACATCTATCCCACCATAAGAAACAATATCTCCCCAATCCAGTCCCCAGCTCTCAGCATCCCTCAGGCCTGTAGGACAGCACGGAGGACATGGAGAAGCTGGCATATTCCCAAAGAGGAGCTGTTATTCCTTCTTAGAGCAAAGGCAGGTCCTCCTGGCTCCATAGCATTCTTCAGGACAAATGGAACAAGCAACACAGAATGATTTGTCCTAAGGGCAGTAAGCAAGGACAGAGTAGGCCCTACAATCTCCCCCAAGGCTGGCCAGGTCCACGAATACATTACTAATCTGAGTGATCTTAATGATCAGTTCCAACAAGAGTTGGAGAAAAAATAGTTTTCTGGGGGGAAAAATAGTTTATTGACCTGCACTATGAATGTGAAAGCTTATTTCTATGAGGGAAAGAAAAATCTGCTTAAAAAAGAATAATAACTGGCAGTCCTTCAATACCACAAACATCCAAACACTTTTACACCTCAAGGCCTTTGTACTCATTGTCCCCCTGTTCAGAGCATGCTCCCCAGAATCTGCAAGCCTGGACCCTTCTAGCCATTCAGGAATCAAGGCAAATGTCATTTCCTGAGATCTTCCCTCACACACACACAAAAAAAAATTAACAATCACCCCCTACACCCACACCAACAAAACACATGTGCACACACACACGTGTACACACCATAGATACACAGTCTATTCTGGCCATTGCATTGCCAGATTCATTTTCCATCACACTCATCACCATTTAACACATCAAGTTCTTAAGCACCAGGCCATTTATTGTCCACCTCCCCACAACTCCCCACCAGCCTGTAAAGCACCATAAGGGCAGGACCTTCTCTGTCTTGCTCACTGCTGCATCTTCAGCTCTCAGAAGAGCAGGTCACACACAGTGGAGGCTCAGAAAAGGCTTGCAGCAGGAAGGAAGAGGCAAATGAATGGGTACAGAGAGAGAGAGGAGGGGTGATGTGACAACCTGCACCAGAACACAGAGCAGTGGCCCTGCAGGACCTGCTCCTGGGAGGACCCAAGAACTTGCCAGCTCCTTCCTACCTCAGGATTCCCCCCTCCCCAGCCCTTATCCAAAGCAGAGAAGCTTCTCCCTCCTGGGACTTACAATAAACCTTTAGGAACGTGGGCTTTCTTTTCACCTTTACCCTGCTGGTCAGAATGTCCAGCACAGCAGGTTGCAATGTCTCACTCTGTCAGGAGGAGCTATATTGCCTAATAAGTTCTGTACCTGCCTACAGATTGCTTCAGAATATCGTGCCCTATTTTTAAATTTTGTGTCTAAAATCAAGTCAAAGGTGTTTCCTTAAATGAAGTTTTCCTGGCTGCCCTGAGCGCAGCAGCTTTCCTCTACCATGCCTTTAGCCATGATCTCCTGCCTCACCTCAGGCCCAAAGCAATGAAGCCAGCTGACCAGGGACTAAGGCCTCTGCAACTGAGCCAAAATAATCCTGTCTTCCTTTAAGTTGTTTTTCGCAGGCATTTTGTTCCAGCAACATAAAGTTAACTAACAAGCTTGTTACCAAATTGTCCAGCTGTAGGGTCTGTCAGGTCTTCCTCACCAGATTCCTTGATTTTATTCTTTTTTGTGTGAGAATCAGCCCATGAAGGACCTGTGACCTCTAGAGCACACTGCAGTTTCACAAGTGACACTCAAAAGGAAGCACTTGAGCAATTCCTGCTTTAGACAGGTGGCCTCAGTGGGGGTCCTGCCCACCCTCCCATATGCCATCCCTGTGCAGGGCCTCGGTCCTGACTGGCCCCCTCACTGCTCTCCTGGCTCTCAGGGATGGGGATCCCCATAGGGAATCCCTGAGCTCAGACCCCAGGGCAGACACTGCCTGCTCTCCTAGGATGGTGAACGTCCCTGTCCAGTGCTCCCCGAGATGTACACATACCTGTAGGGGAGCACAGTGGGAAACCTAAGAAGCACACGGGCGAACCTGTCAACACTCACAAATTTATTTTGATAAATATGTAAAATACTAGAAAAATAAACAAAAACAAAAACATTTTAGTACTTTAATTTCACAGATATTACCTAAGAAGAGGCTAAGGAGAAAAGAAAAAAGCAAGTTAGTTAAAATATATATTAAGGGGCTGGGGTTGTGGCTCAGTGGTAGAGCGCTCGCCTAGCACATGCGCAGCCCGGGTTCGATCCTCAGCACCACGTATAAATAAACACATTGTGTTACAACTAAAGCAAATAAATAAAATATTTACATATATATATATATATATATATATATATATATATACATATTTATAGTACATAATAATACTGCAGGCAGTTCTAGGATATTGGCAAAAACCATGAAGGAAACACTTAAATAGACCTGATTTTAGAGACGCCGCTTGTGTCCAACACTGCTTTGGTGGGCAAGATGATGTACTGGCAGCTGGGAAGTTCCAGGGACTGAGTCCCCTTCTTCCCCATGTCTCCCTAGGTCACACACAACTGATGTCAGTCCCCAACCAGCTGACTGCCTATCCAAAGTCCCCCACCAAACCCCTTCCTCTAACCCCAAGAGGTTACACCTGCCAGGGTGTGCCCAGGACACACCACTTCTCTAAGCTACTTTAGGACAGGCTCAGCTCAGGCACACAACAGGCACACAGCATGAGATGGGCACACGACACGCTGGCACCTGCCCTTCACGGGACCATGAGGAAATGAAACAAAATATGTGTCAGGCAGCAAGGAAGACAAACATGAGCTCATCTGATTCTCACAACTGTGTCCTTCATGAAGGAGGCAGCCAGGGCCGAAGAGGTGAAGTCTCATGTCCAAGGCAACGGGGTGGGTGGCTGAGGCCCAGACTGAGCCCAGGCCTTGATGATGTCAGAGCGCACAGATCTCTGGTGGGGGAACAGGCCTCACTTACTCCCTCACCATGGACGGGGCCACCAATGAGCATGGTACTGCAAGCTCCCTCCATGCTGCCACACATTAAACTCCAGTGTAGACAAGCTCATCATTCCCCAGCCTAAAAACAAGCCTTTTCCTAGATGGATCCAGGATCCCTGCACTGCTTACCACCTCCACAAGCTTCCACCTCTCTGCCCAGGCCAGGAGGACAGCCAGGACAATGACCTCCTAAATGCTGAACTCCACACATGGCCAGAGTAAACCTCCAACTTTCACCCAGCCAATGCCAGAAGCCTGCCCACTGCACTGGCTGCCCACTGCACTCCCCAGGCCACTCCCTAGCTGCACCCTGTACCTAGCTTCCTGCCATCTTGCCTGCTATGCTCAAAGCACCTTCTCAGTGAGGGTTCCCTGCCCATCCAATTAACACTCACAACAACCTGTACTTCTTTAAAAAAAAAGAACCTGAAACAAAAAACAGCAAAATGGTAGCATTTCTTTAAGAGGAAAAGAGGTGTCTTACATTTTTTCTGAAATTTTCTGCTTTGATTTGTTTTATAGTGTAAAATTTTGATTCATAAAAAATAAAATACTAGCGGAACCACCACCAGGTCCACTCACGGTCCATGCTGCCTGTCATGCCGCCCACCCAGTGTCCGCTGCTGCCATGGGAGTGCAGGTGGAGACCATCTACCCCGGAGAGGGGCACACCTTCCCGAAGCGCAGCCAGAACTGCATGGTGCACTACACCGGGATGCTTGAAAATGGAAAGAAATTTGATTCTTCCCGGAGCAGAAACAAGCCCTTTAAGTTTATGCTAAGCAAGCAAGAGGTGATCCGAGGATGGGAAGAAGGGGTGGCCCAGATGAGTGTGGGTCAGAGAGCCAAACTGACTATCTCCCCAGACTATGCCTATGGTGCCACTGGGCACCTAGGCATCATCCCACCACATACCACTCTGGTCTTCGATGTGGAGCTTCTAAAACTGAAATGACAGGATGTGGCTCCTCCCTCAGCTCCCTGTTCTTGGATCTGCCATGGAGGGATCCGGTGCCTCCAGACGTGTGCACATGAATCCATAGGGAGCTTTTCCTGGCGTCCTACTACACTTTGTATAAACATCTACCCTGACTGAATGTGTTCTGTCACTCATCTTTGCTTCTGACACTTCCATTTCCTCTTCCCCTTTCTCCTTCTATGTGTGTTTACCTAAACTATATGCCATAAACCTCAAGTTAGTCGTTTTGTTTTCATTTTGGGGAGAAGACTCAGTTTCAGTCTTTTGGATCTAGGTTTCCATTCAAGTATCTTGACAGGTATTAACAGCACAAGTGATGGGTTAACTTTAGAATAGGAACTGATGTTGAGGGTGGGGTTTGCAAGAATCTTTATTTTATTTTTTTGGATGAAATTTTTATTTATTATATATTAAAAATTCTTGCTGCTGCACTGCAAAGCCATAGCAGATTCGAGATGCTGTGGAGGGCTGAATTATTCTCCAATGTGAGAAATGTCCTTGGGTTAAATTAAAAGCCCTACCCAAAACTGCAGTGGGGAGGGGAGAGCCTTTGCCTCCGGCAGCCCCGCCACCCTCCCCTGAACCCCTCTGTCTTTTGAAAGCAGATCACTTTCACTGCAATGTTGGACACTACAGGTATCTGTCCCTGGGAACTCTGAAGCCGCCTTTGTGACCTGGCTGGTTTTGGTTTTGGGTTTTTATTGTTTTTCTTTTTTCTTTATTTCTTTCCTCCATCTTGTGGTTTTTCTAATGGATTTTCAGAACTTTTGTAATATGGAAGCTATTCAAGTTCCACTTCATAAATTTTAAGAACTTTAATTGAAAGTTTAATTGAAGGTGCTGTTTGTAGACTTCAACACCGAATGAAAGCCCAGCCATTGTGACACATCCTCAAGTGTTCTCTCAGAAAATGCTGCTGGCCACCACATCTTCAGCATTGCCTGTTTTTTGATGCTTGGATCTGATCTCTGCTGATCACCACGTTTCTTGGCTTTTTGTCCCTCAGCTCCTTATTACCTTTCGCTGTCCTGTGTAGTGATTTGGTGAGAAAAATTGTTGCTTAGTCTCCGCTTCCCCCGCACCACATATAAGTTTCAAGTTTTGCTATTGCAATAAAAGTGCTTTATGCTGGCTTTTCTAAAATAAATAAATAAAAATAAAATAAAATACTACATAAGAAGAGGGAAAGTAGGACCATATAATTTAAGTGGGCTAGAAAAACTCCATAATGATAACCTGAGGGAGTGAGCATTAAAGAACACCCTGCCAGGTCCTGATTCTCACATATTAACTGGTGGGTTCAGGATCATGCAGGACTGTGAAGCATTCCTTATGAAAAATCAAGGAAGGGCTCCTGAGAAAAATTTAAAAAAAAGAAAGAAAGAAAGTCATACACACAAAGAAAAGATCATCTGTGGCATTATCTGTAGTGCAAAACAATCAGAAACTCACAGAACAGCTTATAAAAGAAATATGACAACAACTGAGGCTATGGTCACATGAACAATAAGCATAAGACTGGCCTGTGATCCCAACTTCAGAGGCTAAGTAGCAGGATATCAAGGGGTTTTTTTTTGTTTTTGTTTTTGTTTTGGTACTAGGGATTGAACTCAGGGGCACTCAACCACTGGGCCACATGCCTAGCCCTTTTTGTATTTTATTAGAGACAGGGTCTCACTGAATTGCTAAGTGCCTCGCCATTGCTGAGGCTGGCTTTGAACTCGCAATCCTCCTGCCTTAACCTCCCAAGGGCTGGGATTACAGGCGTGCGCCACCATGCCCGGCTAGGATACCAAGTT